>JAXCGZ010012745.1:0-16683 GCA_037179515.1 Halocaridina rubra
AGTCCTGTTTTAGGGAGTTGGAGACAAAAGTGAGATCTAGTATTCAGCCTCTGTCATGAGTTGGCTTATGATTGTTGAGCAAGATGATGTCTTCTTGGTAGTCCAGCAGACTAATGATGTGTTTGGCTACAGCACTGGGTTGCTCATCCTTGAATCTTGGATGATGCACATTAAAATCGCTTCCTATTACCAAGTCACGATGGCAGACAGGTCAAAATCACCGTTGTACTGTTTATGGATGTTGTAGAAATCTATGCTGCTGCCCTGTATTTTAATATTAACAGCGAGGACATGGACAAATTCAACTCAATAGAAAGGTGGGTGATTTCTGTGGCCAACAAGAGTTTTTTGATAAAGGTGGCGGTGCTTTTGTTCTCCCACAGAGACCAGTGTGAATATATATATATATATATATATATATATATATATATATATATATATATATATATATATATATATATATATATATATATATATATATATATATATATATATATGCTTTTCCTTTTTACTCTCGCAAGAGAGAGAGAGAGAGAGAGAGAGAGAGAGAGAGAGAGAGAGAGAGAGAGAGAGAGAGAGGAGAGAGAGAGAGAGAGAGAGAGAGAGAGAGAGAGAGAGACGGGTAAAATGCGTCAGTTTCATTTTATAAGAGTCGCCTATTACCTTAATTTCACTCCAAAAAGGAGAGAAAATCAACGGAAATAGGAATGGTATCCAGTTCGTTTTTATCATTCCAACAAGGGTAAGGAGTAGAGGGGGTATTCCTGTCTATCTGGAAGGAGGAGTCGGCTTCATTCTGCTGGATTCTAGCTGCTGAATGGGCAGGAGTGGAGAGGAGGATGTCTGACCACTACTAGAGCTGGAACCTGACTGACCTTACAGCTTAACTGCTATACTCGGAATGAACGCATTCTATCAGGATAACTTTTGTTGATATCGTCTTGGAACAGTATCTATATATATATATATATATATATATATATATATATATATATATATATATATATATATATATATATATATATATATATATATATATATATATATATATATATATATATATATATATATATATATATATATATATATATATATATATATATATATATATATATATATATATATATATATATATATGTATATATATGTATATATATATATATATATGTATATATATATATATATATATATATATATATATATATATATATATATATATATATATATATATATATATATATATATATATATATATATATATATATATATATATATATAGATACTGTTCCAAGACGATATCAACAAAAGTAATCCTGATAGAATGCGTTCATTCCGAGTATAGCAGTTAAGCTGTAAGGTCAGTCAGGTTCCAGCTCTAATTTTTTTTTTTATTTTTACCCCGACCGGGACTCGAACCTAGGACTTATGATTACTAAGTCAAGGCGCTACCACAACCCCACAGAAGGTTAAAAGGAATCCAACCTTATAGCTTATATCTGCTATACTTAGGAATGAACGCATTCTAACTGAATGCCACTGTGTTCATATTACAGATTCCCCTACCTCACTCGTGGCTTCATTTTAGCATTTAATTCAATTCCCAATCTCATTCGGGCCATGAAATAACCAAGCAAGCACATTACATATGTGAAAACATGAATAATTTTTTTTTTTTTTTACCCCGACCGGGACTCGAACCTATAGGACTTATGATTACTAGGTCAAGGCGCTACCACTACACCACAGAAGGTTAAAAGGAATCCAACCTTATAGCTTATATCTGCTATTCTTAGGAATGAACGCATTCTAACTGAATGCCACTATGTTCATATTACAGATTCCCGAAATTCACTCGTGGCTTCATTATAGCATTTAATTCAAGTCCCAATCTCATTCGGGCCATGAAATAACCAAGCAAGCACATTACATATGTGAAAACATGAATAATTTTTTATTTTTTTTTTTTTACCCCGACCGGGACTCGTACCTAGGACTTATGATTACTAAATCAAGGCGCTACCACTACACCACAGAAGGTTAAAAGGAATCCAACCTTATAGCTTATATCTGCTATACTTAGGAATGAACGCATTCTAACTGAATGCCACTATGTTCATATTAAAGATGCCCCAACCTCACTCGTGGCTTCATTATAGCATTTAATTCAAGGCCCAATCTCATTCGGGCCATGAAATAACCAAGCAAGCACATTATATATGTGAAAACATGAATAATTTTTTTACCCCGACTGGGACTCGAACCTAGGACTTATGATTACTAAGTCAAGGCACTACCACTACTCCACAGAAGGTTAAAAGGAATCCAACATTATAGCTTATATCTGCTATACTTAGAAATGAACGCACTCTAACTGAATGCCACTATGTTCATATTATTGATTCCCCAACCTCACTCGTGGCTTCATTATAGCATTTAATTCAAGTCCCAATCTCATTCGGGCAATGAAATAACCAAGCAAGCACATTACATATGTGAAAACATGAATAATTTTTTTACCCCGACCGGGACTCGAACCTAGGACTTATGATTACTAAGTCAAGGCGCTACCACTACACCACAGAAGGTTAAAAGGAATCCAACCTTGTAGCTTATATCTGCTATACTTAGGAATGAACGCATTCTAACTGAATGCCACTATGTTCATATTACAGATTCCCCAATCTCACTCGTGGCTTCATTATAGCATTTAATTCAAGTCCCAATCTCATTCGGGCCATGAAATAACCAAGCAAGCAATTAAATATGTGAAAATATGAATAATTTTTTTTTACCCCGACCGGGACTCGAACCTAGGACTTATGATTACTATGTCAAGGCGCTACCACTACACCACAGAAGGTTAAAAGGAATCCAACCTTATAGCTTATATCTGCTATACTTAGGAATGAACGCATTCTAACTGAATGCCAATATGTTCATATTACAGATTCCCCAATCTCACTCGTGGCTTCATTATAGCATTTAATTCAAGTCCCAATCTCATTCGGGCCACGTAATAACCAAGCAAGCACATTACATATGTGAAAACAGGAATAATTTTTTTACCCCGACCAGGACTCGAACCTAGGACTTATGATTAAAAGTCAAGGCGCTACCACTACACCACAGAAGGTTAAAAGGAATCCAACCTTATAGCTTATATCTGCTATACTTAGGAATGAACGCATTCTAACTGAATGCCACTATGTTCATATTACAGATTCCCCAACCTTACTCGTGGCTTCATTATAGCATTTAATTCAAGTCCCAATCTCATTCGGGCCATGAAATAACCAAGCAAGCACATTACATATGCGAAAACATGAATAATTTTTTTTACCCCGACCGGGACTTGAACCTAGGACTTATGATTACTAAGTCAAGGCGCTACCACTACACCACAGAAGGTTAAAAGGAATCCAACCTTATAGTGGTAGTGCCTTGACTTAGTAATCATAAGTCCTAGGTTCGAGTCCCGGTCGGGGTAAAAAAATTATTCATGTTTTCACATATGTAATGTGCTTGCTTGGTTATTTCATGGCCCGAATGAGATTGGGACTTGAATTAAATGCTATAATGAAGCCATGAGTGAGGTTGGGGAATCTGTAATATGAACATAGTGGCATTCAGTTAGAATGCGTTCATTCCTAAGTATAGCAGATATAAGCTATAAGGTTGGATTCCTTTTAACCTTCTGTGTTGTAGTGGTAGCGCCTTGACTTAGTAATCATAAGTCCTAGGTTAGAGTCCTGGTCAGGGTAAAAAAATTATACATGTTTTCACATATGTAATGTGCTTGCTTGGTTATTTCATGGCCCAAATGAGATTGGGACTTGAATTAAATGCTATAATGAAGCCATGAGTGAGGTTGGGGAATCTGTAATATGAACATAGTGGCATTCAGTTAGAATGCGTTCATTCCTAAGTATAGCAGATATAAGTTACAAGGTTGGATTCCTTTTAACCTTCTGTGGTGTAGTGGTAGCGCGTTGACTTAGTAATCATAAGTCCTTGGTTCGAGTCCCGGTCGGGGTAAAAAAAAAATTATTCATGTTTTCACATATGTAATGTGCTTGCTTGGTTATTTCATGGCCCGAATGAGATTGGGACTTGAATTAAATGCTATAATGAAGCCACGAGTGAGGTTGGGGAATCTGTAATATGAACATAGTGGCATTCAGTTAGAATACGTTCATTCCTAAGTATAGCAGATATAAGCTATAAGGTTGGATTCCTTTTAACCTTCTGTGGTGTAGTGGTAGCGCCTTGACTTAGTAATCATAAGTCCTAGGTTCGAGTCCCAGTCGGGGTAAAAAAATTATTCATGTTTTGACATATGTAATGTGCTTGCTTTGTTATTTCATGGCCCGAATGAGATTGGGACTTGAATTAAATGCTATAATGAAGCCACGAGTGAGGTTGGAGAATCTGTAATATGAACATAGTGGCATTCAGTTAGAATGTGTTCATTCCCAAGTATAGCAGATATAAGCTATAAGGTTGGATTCCTTTTAACCTTCTGTGGTGTAGTGGTAGCGCCTTGACTTAGTAATCATAAGTCCTAGGTTCGAGTCCCAGTCGGGGTAAAAAAAAAAAAAAAAAAATTATTCATGTTTTCACATATGTAGTGTGCTTGCTTGGTTATTTCATGGCCCGAATGAGATTGGGACTTGAATTAAATGCTATAATGAAGCCACGAGTGAGGTTGGGGAATCTGTAATATGAACATAGTGGCATTCAGTTAGAATGCGTTCATTCCTAAGTATAGCAGATATAAGCTATAAGGTTGGATTCCTTTTAACCTTCTGTGGTGTAGTGGTAGCGCCTTGACTTAGTAATCATAAGTCCTACGTTCGAGTCCCAGTTGGGGTAAAAAAAAAAATTATTCATGTTTTCACATATGTAATGTGCTTGCTTGGTTATTTCATGGCTCGAATGAGATTGGGACTTGAATTAAATCCTATAATGAAGCCACGAGTGAGGTTGGGGAATCTGTAATATGAACATGCCAAGGATTATCACAAGATAAGATCAATACATTAAATTCTCTCACAGGAAAGAACAGCAGCCCGTCAGTTAATATAAATTTGGATGAGGAATATAACAATTTTGTCATGACTCTTAAGAATAGTCAGAGAGACTATATTCCCATGAAACATTGCAGATCAAGAAAAAATGACCCTAAATGGATGAACAATAGAATAAAGAATCTTATAGGTATTAAAAGAGGAATATACAGGAAACTAAAAAGAGGTGAAGAGCAGGTGAGGCAGCAATATATACAGTTAAACAGGGAAGTTAAAAAGATAGTTAGAGAGTCGAAAAGAAAATACGAAGTTCGAATAGCAGGAGAAGCTAAAGAAAATCCTAAAGGGTTTTATCAACATTATCAAACAAAATTTAAGGAAAAAGTCGGACCAATTGAAGTAGCCAATGGCCATATCACAGATGACGATAAAGTGATGTGTACATGTTTAAATGATTATTTCTTATCTGTATTTACAAATGAAAACTTGGAAAATATTCCGGAAGTAGAATCCATTTACAGAGACAGTTCCGATAATATACTTAGTTCAATAAATATTACGAGAGAGGAGGTAATAAAAGAAATAGATAAATTAAAGGCTCATAAATCTCCGGGACCTGATGGAATATATGCTAGAATATTAAAGGAATGCAAGGAAGAGCTTAGTTGTCCTCTAACTGCATTATTTAATAATTCAATAAAATTAGGATCGGTACCCATGGAGTGGAAATTGGCAGATGTGGTACCAATATTTAAAAAAGGAGAACGTGTTAAAAAGAATAATTATAGGCCGGTAAGTTTAACGTCAACAGTGGGTAAGATTCTAGAATCCATAATTGCAAATAAAATAAGGGCACATCTAGAATTACACAGACTGATAAAACTTTCACAACACGGGTTTCTTAAGGGTTTTTCGTGCCTTACAAACTTACTGTCTTTTTATTCAGAAGTTTACGAGGCAGTAGATTGTGGCAAAGAATATGATACAATATATCTAGATTTTAGCAAAGCTTTTGATAGAGTTCCTCACAAAAGATTAGTTAAAAAGCTGGAAGCTCATGGTATAGGAGGAGCTGTGCTCAGATGGATCAAACAATGGTTAAAAGACAGAAAACAGAGGGTTTGCATAAATGGAGAGAAATCAGAGTGGGGCTCGGTTACAAGAGTGGTACCACAAGGCTCGGTACTGGGTCCTCTATTATTCATCGTATATCTAAATGATCTGGATTCGGATATCAGTAGTAACCCAAGTAAATTCGCAGACGACACTAAAATAGGTAGAACTATAAATGGAAAAGAAGACATTCATGCTTTACAGGAAGATCTAAATAGATTATCTGAATGGTCGGACAAATGGCAAATGGAATTTAATGTTGAAAAATGTAAAGTAGTTAAAATGGGTACTATAAAAGACAATACTAGTTATAAGCTAAATAACCATGAAATCATGAGTTCTCAGTGTGAAAGGGATTTGGGAGTTCTTGTGAGTAGTAGTCTTAAGCCAAGAGAGCAATGCACAGCAGTCAGAAATAAAGCAAACAGAATT
The DNA here is from genome assembly GCA_037179515.1 of Halocaridina rubra. Lineage (NCBI taxonomy): Eukaryota > Metazoa > Arthropoda > Malacostraca > Decapoda > Atyidae > Halocaridina > Halocaridina rubra. Next base: position 6,573 of record JAXCGZ010012745.1, read on the forward strand.
TTAGGATTTATCTCAAGAAGCGTCAGCAATAGGACGGAAAAAGTTATTTTGCAGCTCTATCTTGCATTAGTTAGGCCCCATTTAGATTATGCTGTGCAATTCTGGTCACCCTATTATAGAATGGAAATTGAATCCTTGGAGAGAGTGCAACGAAGAATGACCAAGATGATACACAATATCAGAAATCTACCATATGAGGACAGATTAAAAAAACTTAATCTACATTCTCTAGAGAGGCGAAGAGTTAGGGGGGATATGATTGAAGTGTATAAATGGTTTAAAGGGATTAACAAGGGAGATATTAATAAAGTTTTAAAAATTCATGATCAAACCAGAACTCGTAATAATGGATTTAAGCTTGATAAATTTAGGTTCAGAAGGGAAATTGGTAAAAATTGGTTTGGTAATAGAGTAGCTGATGCATGGAACGAGCTTCCTAGTATGATAGTAAATGCCAATACCTTAGACACCTTCAAATGTAGATTAGATAGACATATGACAGAGGTTGGGTGGGTATGAATAGGTTAGTGCTTATTAGAAAAATCATAAAAAGAAAAACAGAATAAATAAGTAGAGTAGAATAGAATAGGTTAGACATGCTGAAAATACAATTCAAAAATGGAGCTGCCTCGTGTGTGCCAGTAGGCATGTTGCAGTGTCCTCTATTCTTATGTTCTTATGTTCTTAACATAGTGGCATTCAGTTAGAATGCGTTCATTCCTAAGTATAGCAGATATAAGCTATAAGGTTGGATTCCTTTTAACCTTCTGTGGTGTAGTGGTAGCTCCTTGACTTAGTAATCATAAGTCCTAGGTTCGAGTCCCGGTCGGGGTAAAAAAACAAATTATTCATGTTTTCACATATGTAATGTCCTTGCTTGGTTATATATATATATATATATATATATATATATATATATATATATATATATATATATATATATATATATATATATATATATATATATATATATATATATATAAAGTGTCAATATCATGTTATAAGAGTCGCCTATTGCTTTAATTTCACTCCAATTAGGAGAGAAAAACAACGGAAAGAGGAACGGTATCCAGTTCGCTTTTCACTTTCCAACAAGGGAAAGGAGTAGAAGAGGTATTCCAGTCTATCTGGAAGGAGGAGTTGGCTTCTTCCTGCTGGATTCTAGCTGCTGAATGGGCAGGAGTGGAGAGGAGGACGTCTGACCGCTACTGGAGCAGGAACCTGACTGGCCTTGCAGCTTAACTGCTATATGATATCAATAAAATGACTTTTATTGATATCACCTTGGAACAGTATATATATATATATATATATATATATATATATATATATATATATATATATATATATATATATATATATATATATATATATATATATATATATATATATATATATATATATATATATATATATATATATATATATATATATATATATATATATATATATATATATATATATATATATATATATATATATATATATATATATATATATATATATATATATATATATATATATATATATATATATATATATATATATACATATATATATATATATATATATATATATATATATATATATATATATATATATATATATATATATATATATATATGAATCATTTTTTACCCCGACCGGGACTCGAACCTAGGACTTATGATTCCTAAGTCAAGGCGCTACACCTACACCACAGAAGGTTAAAAGGAATCCAACCTTATAGCTTATATCTGCTATACTTAGGAATGAATGCATTCTAACTGAAAGCCACTGTGTTCATATTACAGATTCCCCAACCTCACTCGTGGCTTCATTTTAGCATTTAATTCAATTCCCAATCTCATTCGGGTCTTACAATAACCAAGCAAGCACATTACATATGTGAAAACATGAATCATTTTTTACCCCGACCGGGACTCGAACCTAGGACTTATGATTACTAAGTCAAGACACTACCACTACACCACAGAAGGTTAAAAGGAATCCAACCTTATAGCTTATATCTGCTATACTTATAAATGAACGCACTCTAACTGAATGCCACTGTGGTCATATTACAGATTCCATAACCTCACTCGTGGCTTCATTTTAGCATTTAATTCAATTCCCAATCTCATTCGGGTCTTACAATAACCAAGCAAGCACATTACATATGTGAAAACATGAATCATTTTTTACCCCGACCTTGACTCGAACCTAGGACTTATGATTACTAAGTCAAGGCGCTACCACTACACCACAGAAGGTTAAAAGGAATCCACCCTTATAGCTTATATCTGCTATACTTAGGAATGAACGCATTCTAACTGAATGCCACATATGTAATGTGCTTGCTTGGTTATTGTAAGACCCGAATGAGATTGGGAATTGAATTAAATGCTAAAATGAAGCCACGAGTGAGGTTGGGGAATCTGTAATATGAACACAGTGGCATTCAGTTAGAATGCGTTCATTCCTAAGTATAGCAGATATAAGCTATAAGGTTGGATTCCTTTTAACCTTCTGTGGGGTTGTGGTAGCGCCTTGACTTAGTAATCACAAGTCCTAGGTTCGAGTCCCGGTCGGGGTAAAGTATAATTCATGTTTTCACATATGTAATGTGCTTGCTTGGTTATTGTAAGACCCGATTGAGATTGGGAATTGAATTAAATGCTAAAATGAAGCCACGAGTGATGTTGGGGAATCTGTAATATGAACACAGTGGCATTCAATTAGAATGCGTTGATTCCTCAGTATAGCAGATATAAGCTATAAGGTTGGATTCCTTTTAACCTTTTGTGGTGTAGTGGTAGCGCCTTGACTTAGTAATCATAAGTCCTAGGTTCGAGTCCCGGTCGGGGTAAAAAGTGATTCATGTTTTCACATATGTAATGTGCTTATTTGGTTATTGTATGACCCGAATGAGATTGGGAATTGAATTAAATGCACAAATGAAGCCACGAGTGAGGTTGGGGAATCTGTAATATGAACACAGTGGCATTCAGTTAGAATGCGTTCATTCCTAAGTATAGCAAATATAAGCTATAAGGTTGGATTCCTTTTAACCTTCTGTGGTGTAGTGGTAGCGCCTTGATTTAGTAATCATAAGTCCTAGGTTCGAGTCCCGGTCGGGGTAAAAAATGAATCATGTTTTCACATATGTAATGTGCTTGCTTGGTTATTGTAAGACCCGAATGAGATTGGGAATTGAATTAAATGCTAAAATGAAGCCACGAGTGAGGTTGGGGAATCTGTAATATGAACACAGTGGCATTCAGTTAGAATGCGTTCATTCCTAAGTATAGCAGATATAAGCTATAAGGTTGGATCCCTTTTAACCTTCTGTGGTGTAGTGGTAGCGCCTTGACTTAGTAATCATAAGTCCTAGGTTCGAGTCCCGGTCGGGGTGAAAAATGAATCATGTTTTCACATATGTAATGTGCTTGCTTGAATATATATATATATATATATATATATATATATATATATATATATATATATATATATATATATATATATATATATATATATATATATATATATATATATATATATATATATATATATATATATATATATATATATATATATATATATATATATATATATATATATATATATATATATATATATATATATATATATATATATATATATATATATATATATATATATATATATATATATATATATATATATATATATATATATATATATATATATATATATATATATATATATATATATATATATATATATATATATATATATATATATATATATATATATAAATATATATATATATATATATATATATATATATATATATATATATATATATATATATATATATATATATATATATATATATATATATATATATATATATATATATATATATATATATATATATATATATATATATATATATATATATATATATATATATATATATATATATATATATATATATATATATATATATATATATATATATATATATATATGTATGTATATATAAATCATTTTTTTCCCCGACCGGGACTCGAACCTTCGACTTATAATTACTAAGTCCAGGAACTACCAACTACACACCACAGATGGTTAAAAGGAATCCAATCTTATAGCTTATATCTGCTATACTTAAGAATGAACGCATTCTAACTGAATGCCACATATGTAATGTGCTTGCTTGGTTATTGTAAGACCCGAATGAGATTGGGAATTGAATTAAATGCTAAAATGAAGCCACGAGTGAGGTTGTCAAGGCGCTACCACAACCCCACAGAAGGTTAAAAGGAATCCAACCTTATAGCTTATATCTGCTATACTTAGGAATGAACGCATTCTAACTGAATGCCACTGTGTTCATATTACAGATTCCCCTACCTCACTCGTGGCTTCATTTTAGCATTTAATTCAATTCCCAATCTCATTCGGGCCATGACAATAACCAAGCAGCACATTACATATGTGAAAACATGAATCATTTTTTTTTTTTTACCCCGACCGGGACTCGAGCCTATAGGACTTATGATTACTAGGTCAAGGCGCTACCAACTACACACCACAGAAGGTTAAAATGAATCCAACCTTATAGCTTATATCTGCTATACTTAGGAATGAACGCATTCAAACTGAATGCCACTATGTTCATATTACAGATTCCCCAACCTCACTCGTGGCTTCATTAGTAGCATTTAATTCAATTCCCAATCTCATTCGGGTCATGACAATAACCAAACAGCACATTACATATGTGAAAACATGAATCATTTTTTACCCCGACTGGGACTCGAACCTTGGACTTATAATTACAAAGTCAAGACGCTACCAACTACACATCACAGAAGGTTAAAAGGAATCCAACCTTATAGCTTATATCTGCTATACTTAGGAATGAACGCATTCTAACTGAATGCCACTATTTTCATATTACATATATGCCCCAACGTCACTCGTGGCTTCATTTGTAGCATTTAATTCAATTCCCAATCTCATTCGGGCCATGAAATAACCAAGCAAGCACATTATCATACGTGAAAACATGAATCATTTTTTACCCCGACCGGGACTCGAACTTAGGACTTATGATTACTAAGTCAAGGCGCCAGCAACTACACACCACAGAAGGTTAAAAGGAATCCAACCTTATACCCGGTCGGGGTAAAATGTGATTCATGTTTTTACATATGTATTGTGCTTATTTGGTTATTGTATGACCCGAATGAGATTGGGAATTGAATTAAATGCACAAATGAAGCCATGAGTGAGGTTGGGGAATCTGTAATATGAACATAGTGGCATTCAGGTAGAATGTTTTCATTCCTAAGTATAGTTGGTAGTGCCTTGACTTAGTAATTATAAGTCCGAGGTTCGAGTCCCGGTCGGGGTAAAAAATGATTCATGTTTTCACATATGTAATGTGCTTATTTGGTTATTGTATGACCGGAATGAGATTGGGAATTGAATTAAATGCACAAATGAAGCCACGAGTGAGGTTGGGGAATCTGTAATATGAACATAGTGGCATTCAGATAGAATGTGTTCATTCCTAAGTGTAGCAGATATAAGCTATAAGGTTGGATTCCTTTTAACCTTCTATGGTGTGTAGTTGGTAGCGCCTTGACTTAGTAATTATAAGTCCAAGGTTCGAGTCCCGGTCGGGGTAAAAAATGATTCATGTTTTCACATATGTATTGTGCTTATTTGGTTATATATATATATATATATATATATATATATATATATATATATATATATATATATATATATATATATATATATATATATATATATATATATATATATATATATATATATATATAAAAGAAGATGGATTGTTAGTGACCGGAGGCTCCTCTACGAAAAGAGTACACCATTCTATATATATATATATATATATATATATATATATATATATATATATATATATATATATATATATATATATATATATATATATATATATATATATATATATATATATATATATATATATATATATATATATATATATATATATATATATATATATATATATATATATATATATATATATATATATATATATATATATATATATATATATATATATATATGTGTGTGTGTGTGTGTGTGTGTGTGTGTGTGTGTGTGTGTGTGTGTGTGTGTGTGTGTGTAATTACCTAAGTGTGATTACCTAATTGTGTTTACGGGAAAGAGCCCAAAGCTGGTATCTTCCCGTCTCCTCATCGGTTCCATTTTATACTTAGTGATACTTATCATACTTGTCCTTAAAACTATGGATTGAGATAGCATTAACTACCTACTCGCTCAGCGAATTCCAATTTTCAACTACTCTTACACTGAAAAAGTATTTCCTTACATCCTGCAAAGAAGTTTTCTTACGAAGCTTCAAACTATGACCTCTAGTTCTAGAGCCAGCCATATCAAAATATCGATCCCTATCCACTCTATCACAACCATGAAGGAATTTAAAGACTGTCACCATAACCCCCCTCAAGCTTCTCAGCCTCTCATCATAACTGAGATTGCATATTTCTGGCACCAGTTTCGTGGCATGTCTTTGAACTTTTTCAAGCTTAGCCTTGTGCTTTTTCAAGTGTGGATTCCAAAAGGGGGCTGCATATTCGAGTTTTGGCCTCACATAGGTTACATAAATATTTTTGAACATTTCCTTGTCCATGTGCCTGAAGGCTACCCTTACATTTGATAAGAATGCATATGCTGCCCTTACTATGCAATTTATATGTATTTCTGGAGACAAATCGGCCAGTATGTTTACGCCTAGATCTATCTCATTTTTTGTCTCTTGAAGTTGTACTCCAGCCACCGAGTAGTCAAGCTTGGGCCTTCTTGCACTTGTACCCATTCTCATTGCCTTACATTTTGAAGTACTGAATTTCATTAGCCACTTTTCTGACCACTCATGCAGACTATTTAGATATTCCTGAAGTTCTCTATCATTGTTCTCGTTTTTTGCTTTCTTCACAATCTTTGCATCATCTGCAAATATATTCATGAATGAATTTACAGACTCTGGTAGGTCATTTACATATACAAGGAACAAAAGTGTCCCTAAAACTGAGCCCTGTGGAACTCCACTACTAACTCTTCTTCATTCAGACACTGAGTGTCTTACTCTAACCCTATGTTCCCTTCCTTCTAAGTAAGTTTTTATCCATTCAAAGACATTTCCACCTATTCTAGCCATTGCTTGCAGCTTCCTCTCCCATGTGGAACAGTGACAAACGCTTTTTGGAAGTCTAGGAATATGCAATCTGCCCAGCCCTCTCTTTCCTGTAAGATTCGGCTTACCTCATCAGAAAATTCTAATAAGTTTGTTACTGTTGATCTGCCTTCTCTGAAGCCATGTTGCCTCACTGACAAAAAGTTAAAGGATTCCAAGTAAAGAGAGATATGTTTCCTTAGTAGTTTCTCCATAACTTTGCAAACTATGCTGGTCAAGGAAACTGGTCTATCGTTCAAAGCCGTATCCCTCCTTCCCTTTTTGAAGATAGGTATCATGTTTGCTTGTTTCCAGCATCTTGGAATCTCTCCTGACTAAAGTGACTTTTTAAATATGATACTTATTGCCACTGATATTGAGTTTGCACATTTTTTAAGTGTGTGTGATTACCTAATTGTGATTACCTAATTGTGTTTACGGGAAAGAGCCCAAAGCTCGTATCTTCCCGTCTCCTCATCGGTTCCATTTTATACTTAGTCATACTTATCATACCTGTCCTTAAAACTATGGATTGAGATAGCATTAACTACCTCCTCGCTTAGCCAATTCCAATTATCAACTACTCTTACACTGAAAAAGTATTTCCTTACATCCTGCAAAGATGTTTTCTTACGAAGCTTCAAACTATGACCTCTAGTTCTAGAGCCAGCCATATCAAAATATCGATCCCTATCCACTCTATCTTAACCATGAAGGAATTTGAAGACTGTCACCATATCCCCCCTCACTCTTCTAGCTTCGAGTGATGGTAAGTTTAATTCCCTCAGCCTCTCATCATAACTGAGATTGCGTATTTCTGGCACCAGTTTCGTGGCATGTCTTTGAACTTTTTCAAGCTTAGCTATGTGCTTTTTCAAGTGCGGATTCCAAAAGGGGGCTGCATATTCGAGTTTTGGCCTCACATAGGTTACATAAATATTTCTGAACATTTCCTTGTCCATGTGCCTGAAGGCTACCCTTACATTTGATAAGAATGCATATGCTGCCCTTACTATGCCATTTATATGTATTTCTGGAGACAAATCTGCCAGTATGTTTACTCCTAGCTCTCTCTCATTTTCTGTCTCTTGAAGTTGTACTCCAGCCACCGAGTAGTCAAGCTTGGGCCTTCTTGCACTTGTACCCATTCTCATTACCTTACATTTTGAAGTATTGAATTTCATTAGCCACTTTTCTGACCACTCACGCAGATTATTTAGATCCTCCTGAAGTTCTATACCATTGTTCTTTTTTTTTACTTTCTTCACAATCTTTGCATCATCTGCAAACATATTCATGAATGAATTTACAGACTCTGGTAGGTCATTTACATATACAAGGAACAAAAGTGGCCCTAAAACTGAACCCTGTGGAACTCCACTACTAACTCTTCTCCATTCAGACACTGAGTGTCTTACTCTAACCCTCCGTTCCCTTCCTTCTAAGTAAGTTTTTATCCATTCCAAAACATTTCCACCTATTCTAGCCATTGATTGCAGCTTCCTAATAAGTCTCCCATGTGGAACAGTGTCAAACGCTTTCTGGAAGTCTAGGCATATGCAATCTGCCCAGCCCTCTCTTTCCTGTAAGATTTGGCTTACCTCATCATAAAATTCTAATAAGTTTGTTACTGTTGATCTACCTTCTCTGAAGCCATGTTGCCTCACTGACAAAAAGTTGAAGGATTCCAAGTGAAGAGAGATATGTTTCCTTAGTAGTTTCTCCATAACTTTGCAAACTATGCTGGTCAAGGAAACTGGTCTATAGTTCAGAGCCGTATCCCTCCTTCCCTTTTTGAAGATAGGTATCACATTTGCTTGTTTCCAACATCTTGGAATCTCCCCCGACTCCAGTGACTCCTTAAATATGATACTTAGTGCCACCGATATTGTGTTTGCGCATTATTTAAGCACATGAGGGGATATGTCATCAGGACCTGTAGCTTTATGAACATCTAAATCCATCAGCGCTTTGCATACCTCTGTGGCTGTAAGGTTGATGTTCTCTAATACCGGCCCTTGAGCTTCTATCACTGCAATCTGAGGGGGTGGGGTATTTTCTACTGTAAATACTGACTGAAACTCCTTGTTCAATTCTTTGCAGATCTCTTCATCCGTCTCAGTGATGCTTCCATCCGCTCTCTTTAGCCTTAAAACCTGTTCTTTTACCTTCAGTTTTCCTCTGATAAAGCTGTGGAAAAGCTTGGGATTTTCTTTAGCCTCCCTGGTGATGTCCCTCTCATAGTCTCTCTCTGCCTCTCTCCTTTTACTTAGGTAGTCATTTCTTGCTCTTTTGTAGGTTTGCCAGGCATTTATGTTTTTTCTCCTCCTATACCTTTTCCAGCATTTGTCTCTCCACTCCTTAGCTCTTTTACACCCATTATCGAACCATTTCTCTCTGGCATGAATTACACCTACTTTGGTGACAGGTATGCAGCAATCTACTATCTTCCCATATTTCTCACAAAAGATGTCATACATTTCTTGTACAGATTTGTTGTAAAATAAGATTCTCCGGTCAATAACTGCAAAAAGCTCATTCATTTTGATGTAATCTCCTTTCGGATAGTTCCTCCTCATGTCCTCAGTGCCTCTACTCTCAGGAAGAATATCTTCAATGATATACTCCATCAACAGCACACAGTGGTCACTCTTTCCAATTGGTGGTTCATACTCAATTTTTTCAATATCCAACACATTACCTGTGAACACTAGATCAAGTAGTGATGGCTCATCCCCACCCCTGGCCCTTGTTGGTTCCATTACATGTTGGTGTAGGAAATTCCCTTGTACGCAATCTAGGAATCTTGCCCCGAATGAGTCCTCACCACTGTGTGGGTCAAGATTTATCCAATCTATCTCTTTATGATTAAAGTCTCCCCTAATCAAAATCCTA
>JAXCGZ010012746.1:5000-10000 GCA_037179515.1 Halocaridina rubra
AAATTATCAAATAAGCACATTACATATGTGAAAACATGAATCAGTTTTCACCCCGACCGGGACTCGAACCTAGGACTTATGATTACTTAGTCAAGGCGCTACCACTACAAAACAGAAGATTAAAAGGAATCCAACCTTATAGCTTATATCTGCTATACTTAGGAATGAATGCATTCTAACTGAATGCCACTATGTTCATATTACAGATTCCCCAACCTCACTCGTGGCTTCATTTTAGCATATAATTCAAATCCCAATCTCATTCGGGCAATGAAATTATCAAATAAGCACATTACATATGTGAAAACATGAATCATTTTTCACCCCGACCGGGACTCGAACCTAGGACTTATGATTACTAAGTCAAGGCGCTACCACTACACCACAGAAGGGTAAAAGGAATCCAACCTTATAGCTTATATCTGCTATACTTAGGAATGAACGCATTCTAACTGAATGCCACTATGTTCATATTACAGATTCCCCAACCTCACTCGTGGCTTCATTTTAGCATTTAATTCAAATCCCAATCTCATTCGGGCCATGAAATTATCAAATAAGCACATTACATATGTGAAAACATGAATCAGTTTTCACCCCGACCGGGACTCGAACCTAGGACTTATGATTACTTAGTCAAGGCGCTACCACTACACCACAGAAGATTAAAAGGAATCCAACCTTATAGCTTATATCTGCTATACTTAGGAATGAACGCATTCTAACTGAATGCCACTATGTTCATATTACAGATTCCCCAACCTCACTCGTGGCTTCATTTTAGCATATAATTCCAATCCCAATCTCATTCGGGCCATGAAATTATCAAATAAGCACATTACATATGTGAAAACATGAATCATTTTTCACCCCGACCGGGACTCGAACCTAGGACTTATGATTACTAAGTCAAGGCGCTACCACTACACCATAGAAGGTTAAAAGGAATCCAACCTTATAGCTTATATCTGCTATACTTAGGAATGAACGCATTCTAACTGAATGCCACTATGTTCATATTACAGATTCCCCAACCTCACTCGTGGCTTCATTTTAGCATTTTTAATTCAAATCCCAATCTCATTTGGGCCATGAAATTATCAAATAAGCACATTACATATGTGAAAACATGAATCATTTTTCACCCCGACCGGGACTCGAACCTAGGACTTATGATTACTAAGTCAAGGCGCTACCACTACACCACAGAAGGTTAAAAGGAATCCAACCTTATAGCTTATATCTGCTATACTTAGGAATGAACGCATTCTAACTGAATGCCACTATGTTCATATATATATATAATATATATATATATATATATATATATATATATATATATATATATATATATATATATATATATATATATATATATATATATATATATATGTATATATATATATATATATATATATATATATATATATATATATATATATATATATATATATATATATATATATATATATATATATATATATATATATATATATATATATATATTTAATTATATATATATATATATATATATATATATATATATATATATATATATATATATATATATATATATATATATATATATATATATATATATATATATATATATATATATATATTTATATATTATATTTACAGTATATATATATATATATATATATATATATATATATATATATATATATATATATATATATATATATATATATATATATATATATATATATTATATTTACAGTATATATATATATATATATATATATATATATATATATATATATATATATATATATATATATATATATATATATATATATATATATATATATACCTTATGCAGGGTCGCTATTTCTAGAAAGCTGTTTCCAACGATTCCTATTTTATACGTCATCCACTGTTATATGTTTTTGTTCCTCATCAGGTGTTACACATTCTATCCACCTTCTCTTTGGTCTCCCCCTCCTCCTCCTACTTGACACCTCCATCTCCAACAGTCTCCTCCCAACATACTCCTGATCCCTCCTCATGACATGTCCGAACCAGCGAAGCCTCTTTTCTTGGATTTTCCTATACACTTCTATAATTTTAGTTATTCCTCTTACTAAATCATTCCTAATCCAATCATTTTTTTTTTATTCCAACCTTCCATATAAGCATTCTTATTTCTGCCATATCCATTTCCTTTTCATATGATATCTTCATGGGCCAGGTCTTTGCTCCATATGTCATTTCACGTCTTACTACAGTTTTTTGCACTTTTCTCTTCAGTTTCACATATATTCTCTGGTCACACAACATTCCAGATTCCCTTTTCCAGCTTCTCCATCCTGCTTGGATTCTGCTGTTTACCTCCACTTGGAGATCTGCATTTTCCTCTACATATGAACCCAGGTACTTGAATTTTTCTGCCCTCTTTACTATTTCATCTTCTAGATATACTGACACCCGACTGACTTTTGGGATTACAACACATATACTCTGTTTTTGTTCTACTGATTTTCAGTCCTCTATCTTCCAATGCCTCTTTCCATCTATCCAACTTCCTCTCCACTCCCTCTCTGATGTCATCACACAACACTACATCATCAGCAAACAACATACTCCATGGTGCCCGTTCCCTTACTTGTTCAGTAGCTACATCCATTATTATATTAAGCAAATATGGGCTCAATGACGATCTCTGATGTAGTCCAACCCCTACTACAAACTCCTCTGTCAATCCAACACTTGTCCTTACTTGTGTGCATGCTCCTTCATACATATCTTTAATTACTCTAACATATTTTTCGGGTGTTCCTCTCTCTCTCAGGCATCTCCAGATCTCATGCCGTGGAACTCTATCATAGGCTTTTTCTAAATCTTTAAATACTAAATGCAGTTCCTTTTGGCCTTCTCTATAATTTTCCATTAGCTGTCTTATGGCAAAAATTGCACCAGATATGCTTCTGCCTGGCCTAAATCCAAAGTGTTCTTCCTCAATCTTTGTCTCTTCCCTTAACTTTCGTTTTATAATCCTTTCCCATATCTTCATCGTGTGCGAAATAAGTTTGATTGCCCGGTAATTATTACAATCTTGAACATCCCCTCTCCCCTTGAATAATGGTATGAAATAGCTTTTCCTCCATTCGTTTGGCCTCTCTGCTTTCCGATGTATCTTTTTCATCAGATCCCATAGGATATCTATTCCAAAGTCCCCTAAGCATTACCAAACTTCTACTGGGATCTCGTCTGGGTCTGTAGCTTGACCATTTTTCATTTTTCTCAATCCAAACCTGACTTGCTCTCTTTCTATGGCTCTTGCCATTCCTAAATTTCATCTACAAAAATAGCTCTTGGATTTTCCTCATTTAGCAGTCTCTCAAACTTCTGTTTCCACCTTCCCTTGATGTCACTTGAGCTACACATGACAGCTCCTTCCCCATTCTTTACCTGCTTTATATGAGTATTATCCTTTGTTGATTTATTTCTTCCCTTTTGCAAGCCAGAATATATTCTTTTGTCCCTCTTTTGTTTTATATATATATATATATATATATATATATATATATATATATATATATATATATATATATATATATATATATATATATATATATATATATATATATGTATATATATATATATATATATATATATATATATATATATATATATATATATATATATATATATATATAATATATATATATATATATATATATATATATATATATATATATATATATATTTATTTATTTATTTAATTTGGCTCTAAATTTTCTTGTATACCTAGTTTGTTGAATATGACCGCTGTTTTTGCATTTGCAATTTTCTTGTCTAACTTTTCGAAAGTTCTTACAAATAACTTTTTCATTATTGTTGAGACTATATAATAAGTCGGAAAATTTAAGAGAATTCATAATGTTTCGTACAACTTCGTACATTGTCAAATGATCATCTATTTAGCAGTGGATGGAGGTTATATATGATATCTAATATCCACCTTTGGTTTATATTCACCAGAAAGATCCAGTATCTCTACTTCACTACTTCAAACGGAAAGCAAGAGTTATTTTACCTAATATATAAAAGAGGATGTTCACCAATACAAGCAGAATATTGAACTCTTTTCTCTGGAGATGGAGAGAATTTCTTCAAGAGGAAGGTTTTCAAGTCCTGGTATGCGATGGCGTTGTCACCCTGGGATTCCAACCAGTCTGATATCTGGGGAAAGAGTGTGTCAGGAATGGATGATAAAACATGATCAGCTTGTGTTCCGGAATTTGTGATCCTCTTTAAAACGAAATTGTATTTCTGCACGTCGGAACCAGATGTGGGCGTCGATGGTGGAGAACGTCGGGAGTTCGAAGTTAGGAATAAGGTCTGTTGCCACTGTAGAAGGTTTGATGTCTGTCATGGCGTGGGTGAGAGATATCTACGAAATATCTTATTGTAATATTTGAATGATATCAGTGCGAGTAAAATTAAAATGGACATTCAAATTATTCTGTAGAATGTATAGTAATACACATGATATATATCTCACCCGATCATTTGAGTATCAAAGTATATATCTATTATTCTGCACACACACACACACACACACACACACACACACACACACGGACACACACACATGGACACACACACACATACATACATACACACACACACACACACACACACACACACACACACACACACATATATATATATATATATATATATATATATATATATATATATATATATATATATATATATATATATATATATATATATATATATATATATATATACTTTAATGTTTAGATATAGCCCACTCTATACTCTAATATGTATTAGAATGACAGAATTACGAAATTCATTTAAATCATTGAACACGAACATATTTACCATGTAGAGGTTTGGCACATGGCACAGCCGCCTGTTGTGATACTACTGTTGAAGGTCTTGGACTTTTATAGGACTGCCAGGTCAACTTTGATGATAAGTTTTTTCTGTGTGGTATCTACACA
>JAXCGZ010012746.1:15000-16656 GCA_037179515.1 Halocaridina rubra
ATATATATATATATATATATATATATATATATATATATATATATATATATATATATATATATATATATATATATATATATATATATATATATATATATATATATATATATATATATATATATATATATATATATATATATATATATATATATATATATATATATATATATATATATATATATATATATATATATATATCTAGTTTATACTTTTACTTTTTATTTATATACCTCTCTATTTTGTAAGTATCTATATTTCTTTTATATTCTCATCTTACCAGTCATTTACTAATGTCAGACAATGGTCACCCAGAGTAATATCTATCTATCTGTCTCTATTTATCTATCTATCTATCTATCTATCTATCTATCTATCTATCTATCTATCTATCTATCTATCTATCTATCTATCTATCTATCTATCTATCTATCTATCTATCTATCTATCTATCTATCTATCTATTTATCTATCATCCATCTATATATCTACCTACCTACCTACCTACCTACCTACCTACCAACCTACCTACCTGCCTGCCTGCCTGCCTGCCTTCCTCCCTCTCTATCTATCTATCTACCTCACCGTTGGACAGAATATAACTCAACCCCCAAAATAAATCTCAAGGTTTAAATAAAAAGAAATAGAGAAACAATTTCATGAAATGTGACTCTGCATATTCACTTATTTAAAACGACTCTTAAGAGAAGCGAAAGACTTTGTTCTCCAAAGAGTATGAAATCAAGAGATAAGGATTCGAGTCCCAACAGTGAAAGAGAAAAAAAAAAGCGACAAAATAAATTCTCAATTTACAAATCGTCAAAGTACAGCCAGAAATTGAATTGCAAGATCTTCACCGTCACTGATGCAATACTGTAAAGAAAGATTAAATTACGACGAATGAATAGAAACCTTTGCACTCTCATTATGACGGTGTCGATGAATTTCACATCTAATTTCACTGGCATCCGACTAAGAGTATGTTTGTGGTGGCCATCCCTGAGGGAACGCGTCGAGCTGAAGAGATATTTCATGGCCAACTTTCGTATCTATAATACCAGTTACGGTGTCAGCAATGTTCGTAAGGTTTTCTCCTTGTCAGATACTTATTAAGTTTAACTCGGTGCAAAGCATACTCATGGCACTGTTTTCTTTTTCTTTTATCTTTAACACCTGTTGTAAATATATGCCCTATAGGGTTTGTAGAGAATATTGGGAGTTTATGATGCTAATATGAAAGAATATTAAAAAGTAGTCACCGTGGCTCAAGCGGTAGCGTCCGCGACTCTGAGGCGGCAAGTCGAGGGTTCGCTCCCCTCCACGGTCTGAGGTTAGCAAGGGCATGCACTCTAGGTAGCGATTACAGCTGTCAAAACAAGTATTTCGCAAGAAGGCGACCGTCCTAGCCCTTGATTGAAAAGGAAGTCCGTGACGCAAAACGCGCTCTATGAAAAAATATTAAAAAGTTAACATCGGATTCGAAATTGAAGCGTCTCAAGAGTGGTGATTATACCACATAAACAAGTTAGTTTGATGGTGCACAGAGAGAGAGAGAGAGAGAGAGAGAGGAGAGAGAGAGAGAGAGAGAGAGGAGAGAGAGAGAGGAGAGAGAGGAGAGAGAGAGAGAGAGAGCAATGCTCATAACAGTCTCCATGAAAC
>JAXCGZ010012747.1:0-16624 GCA_037179515.1 Halocaridina rubra
TTACCTAATTGTGATTACCTAATTGTGTTTACGGGAAAGAGCCCAAAGCTCGTATCTTCCCGTCTCCTGATCGGTTCCATTTTAGACTTAGTGATACTTATCGTACCTGTCCTTAAAACTATGGATTGAGACAGCATTAACTACCTCCTCGCTTAGCCAATTCCAATTATCAACTACTCTTACACTGAAAAAGTATTTCCTTACATCCTGCAAAGAACTTTTCTTACGAAGCTTCAAACTATGACCTCTAGTTCTAGAGCCAGCCATATCGAAATATCGATCCCTATCCACTCTATCATAACCATGAAGGAATTTAAAGACTGTCACCATATCCCCCCTTACTCTTCTAGCTTCGAGTGATGGCAAGTCTAATTCCCTCAGCCTCTCATCATAACCGAGATTGCGTATTTCTGGCACCAGTTTCGTGGCATGTCTTTGAACTTTTTCAAGCTTAGCTATGTGCTTTTTCAAGTGCGGATTCCAAAAGGGGGCTACATATTCGAGTTTTGGCCTCACATAGGTTACATAAATATTTCTGAACATTTCCTTGTCCATGTGCCTGAAGGCTACCCTTACATTTGATAAGAATGCATATGCTGCCCTTACTATGCCATTTATATGTATTTCTGGAGACAAATCTGCCAGTATGTTTACTCCTAGATCTCTCTCATTTTCTGTCTCTTGAAGTTGTACTCCAGCCACCGAGTAGTCAAGCTTGGGCCTTCTTGCACTTGTACCCATTCTCATTACCTTACATTTTGAGGTATTGAATTTCATTAGCCACTTTTCTGACCACTCATGCAGATTATTTAGATCCTCCTGAAGTTCTCTACCATTGTTCTCGTTTTTTACTTTCTTCACAATCTTTGCATCATCTGCAAACATATTCATGAATGAATTTACACACTCTGGTAGGTCATTTACATATACAAGGAACAAAAGTGGCCCTAAAACTGAACCCTGTGGAACTCCACTACTAACTCTTCTCCATTCAGACACTGAGTGTCTTACTCTAACCCTCTGTTCCCTTCCTTCTAAGTAAGTTTTTATCCATTCCAAAACATTTCCACCTATTCTAGCCATTGAGTGCAGCTTCCTAATAAGTCTCCCATGTGGAACAGTGTCAAACGCTTTCTGGAAGTCTAGGAATATGCAATCTGCCCAGCCCTCTCATTCCTGTAAGATTTGGCTTACCTCATCATAAAATTCTAATAAGTTTGTTACTGTTGATCTACCTTCTCTGAAGCCATGTTGCCTCACTGACAAAAAGTTGAAGGATTCCAAGTGAAGAGAGATATGTTTCCTTAGTAATTTCTCCATAACTTTGCAAACTATGCTGGTCAAGGAAACTGGTCTATAGTTCAGAGCCGTATCCCTCCTTCCCTTTTTGAAGATAGGTATCACATTTGCTTGTTTCCAGCATCTTGGAATCTCCCCCGACTCCAGTGACTCCTTAAATATGATACTTAGTGCCACTGATATTGTGTTTGCGCATTTTTTAAGCACATGAGGGGATATGTCATCAGGACCTGTAGCTTTATGAACATCTAAATCCATCAGCGCTTTGCATACCTCTGTGGCTGTAAGGTTGATGTTCTCTAATACCGGCCCTTGAGCTTCTATCACTGCAATCTGAGGGGGTGGGGTATTTTCTACTGTAAATACTGACTGAAACTCCTTGTTCAATTCTTTGCAGATCTCTTCGTCCGTCTCAGTGATGCTTCCATCCGCTCTCTTTAGCCTTAAAACCTGTTCTTTTACCTTCAGTTTTCCTCTGATAAAGCTGTGGAAAAGCTTGGGATTTTCTTTAGCCTTCCTGGTGATGTCCCTCTCATAATCTCTCTCTGCCTCTCTCCTTTTACTTAGGTAGTCATTTCTTGCTCTTTTGTAGGTTTGCCAGGCATTTATGTTTTTTCTCCTCCTATACCTTTTCCAGCATTTGTCTCTCCACTCCTTAGCTCTTTTACACCCATTATCGAACCATTTCTCTCTGGCATGAATTACACCTACTTTGGTGACAGGTATGCAGCAATCTACTATCTTCCCATATTTCTCACAAAAGATGTCATACATTTCTTGTACAGATTTGTTGTAAAATAAGGTTCTCCAGTCAATAACTGCAAAAAGCTCATTCATTTTGATGTAATCTCCTTTCGGATAGTTCCTCCTCATGTCCTCAGTGCCTCTACTCTCAGGAAGAATATCTTCAATGATATACTCCATCAACAACACACAGTGGTCACTCTTTCCAATTGGTGGTTCATATTCAATATTTTCAATATCCAACACATTATCTGTGAACACTAGATCAAGTAGTGATGGCTCATCCCCACCCCTGGCTCTTGTTGGTTCCATTACATGTTGGTGTAGGAAATTCCCTTGTACGCAATCTAGGAATCTTGCCCCGAATGAGTCCTCACCACTGTGTGGGTCAAGATTTATCCAATCTATCTCTTTATGATTAAAGTCTCCCATAATCAAAATCCTACATTTTTTCTCCCGTGCCATGTTAACAACTGAGTTTATGACTTCAATAGTACCTATATGACTTTCCTCATAAATTTCAAGCCTATTTTGGTTCCTTGGTGGGTTGTATACAACAGTTATTATAATGCTCTCTGACCCAGTATTTATGCGAGCAACAAGAAATTCCCTGAACTCACTTTCTATAGCCAAGTTTATTTCTTCAACTTGAATCCTCTCACTTATGAGCAGTGCTATCCCTCCACCAGTCCTCTCAGATCTTTCAACCCTTAGTATTCTGAAGCCCTTAGGAAAAACTGTGACACTGTTTATGTCCTTACTCAACTTAGTCTCTGTAATTGCTACTATATCTGCCTTACTGTTGTGAATCCTATCTTTTAATTCTACTGCCTTACCAGCTAATCCATCAGCATTTGTGTATAACAATCTTAATGAGGCCCCATCCCCTGATCTTCTGTCATTATCTTCTTTATCTCCCCTTTGTCTGGAAGTATTCTGTAACGAAAATTTTTCTTCTCTTCTTCATTTCTTTCATCATTTAACCTTCTTGCCTCTTGCAACAAGTTTTTGATCTTTCCCATCTCTTCCTGTGTTCTGTATCGTCTAATGAACACTTCTTTGCATTCTTGAAGGTCTTTTAGACTTTTTTTCTCAACAATATTTCCCTACATGTTTCCCCTCTAATGTGTGTGTATGTAAACGAGAATGAGACAGATGAAAAGTTATTTATTCTACCATCTCACAACAACAATGACGACAATAAAAATAATGATAATAATAATAATAATAATAATAATAATAATGTGAGGTGATCGGTTTTATGTCATGGATTCCCTTTTCTACTAAGGGCTACGATGGTGCCTTCTTGCAAAAGACTTTGGTTTTGGCAGGGGTGATCATTACCATGAGAGCATGCTTTTGCTAACCTAAGACAGTGGCAGGCCACGAACACTCTACCTGATGCCTCAAACTTTTAGTACTGTCCTAAGATACATGCATTTGAACAAAAAGCATGGTGTATCATATGTACCTTCCAAAGCGATAATGCCCCTCTCTCTCTCTCTTTCTCTCTCATGGATTAATTTAGCTGACACCAGGGGCCCAAAAGGGTTATTATTTTTTTTTTTACTATGGTTTTTTACGATTATTATTCTTATTTAAATAAATTTTAAAATTCAGTGTACTGTTCCTAATAGGTACAAAGAAAAGAAACAAGTACAATAGTTGTTTTAATAATATGCAAACTAGAAAAGTTATAGTAACAGTGAATTACACATAGAGAAGAGCAATAACTCTCTCTCTCTCTCTCTCTATCAAGGTTTAAGTTAGCTTAATCCATAAACTATTATTATTATTATTTTTATTATTACCACTAAATACTAAATAGACTATGTTTGTACACTTACGCCATTCATGTTAAAATGACAGTTGGTTGCTAACCCCCAATCTAGTATAACCCAAACCCCTTTCCTCTTCTAGCTGTGTACATAGTATGTGTATATAAGACATACACATACACACATGCATATTTGAGGCACTGGTAAAAATTCATCTGAGTTTCCTCTCTCACTTTCTTTCTTATATTATACGTATTATTATTATTAATATTATTGTTGTTGTGCGACACTGAACTGAGGCCAATACAAAGAATTTTCATGCACTCTCTCTCAAATGTTTTATTATTGTTGTTATTATTATTATTATTACTGTCGTTGTTATTATTGTGAGACAGTAGCACAAATTACTTTTCATCTCTCTTTCGTATACACACTAATCATATACATTGTTCGTATTCCCGAATGTTTGCATGGCGGATATTAGTAATGCGAGGGGTGTCTGTAATATATTCTTCACCCTAATAGCAACTTACCTCAACTGATCGCGCTCTTCTACCCATTCTTGCACTAATCGACGACATTCAATATCTTCAGAATCTTGGCAACTTTCAATAAGGCCCTGAAGAATCATTAACCACCCACTCGTCTTCTTATAATTGTCATCATTTAAGCACTGAATCTCGTACTGAAAATAAAACAGTATTTTATATATATATATATATATATATATATATATATATATATATATATATATATATATATATATATATATATATATATATATATATATATATATATATATATATATATATATATATATATATATATATACATACATACATACATACATACATACATACATACATACATACATACATATATATATATAATATATATATAATATATATATAATATATATATATATATATATATATATATATATATATATATATATATATATATATATATATATATATATATATATATATATATATATATATATATATATATATATATATATATAAACTAAAAAAAGAAATATTTTCATAGTTCCTTCTTTTTAAGATAATGCACCATTCTATCTCTATCTCTATTTACTGTTTCTATCTGACATTCACAACTAAACAATTTTAACTGTTAAAATGGAGAGGCATCCGAGTAGCTGAATATAATACAGTGCAAATGACGTAATGAATCTGTGTCAATTCATAGTTTGTCAGTATACTAGACACAACTTATTTCACAATATAATAAGAGCAGTTCCACTAAACCCTATCAATATTGCTTTCTGAAATAAGTTTCAGTATAACTGTAGCAAATAATTATGACTTTTCTACTAAATAACAGACATTCGCAACACATCTTACATCCAGTTCCCATATAATTGCCCCTGTTCTCCAGCCATGGTTTAGAGATACGTCTGCCAGATCACTGTAAGGATGATCACCAAAATACAGTACATGTTGACCCTGCCACTTTTTCAGTTTCTGTAGCTGCTTCAAATTACCCTGTAAAATACATTGGAAAATTAATTTTTATTAAGATACAGGAATAAATGAGTGGAAGAATAACAATGAGGCCCTTTGCGTTATACAATGATGTATTGTTGCTTTCTATTATTTACCTATATCTACTAACCTATGGCTGCCCTACAGTTGATTCTTACTGAATGTCTCCCTTTCCCTTAGTTTTCTAATACAATGATATACTGTATAAACATAATACAGTATTCTGATAAATATACAGCTATTTACATTGTTATCTTTGAAATTGTTATTTAGGAAGTAATATCAGTTTATAAATGAGAAATTACTTATTTTTCCATCCATAAAGTCAATAGGAAGTAAAATAATGTATTTACATATCGCATTGCACTTCATATTCAATCTTCAATATATAAGAAATATATTGCTAAAAACTCATTTGTAAATTGTGGAGTGTCTGTACTAGATATGAAGACCACCATAGCGTAGCAGTGGAATACTCGACTCAAGAGATGACAGCCCCACGTTCAAGCACACAGAGAGGCAATAGGAAGGGCATCTAGCCTTAATTCCCCACAACAATCCATCCGTTTGCACCCCCAAATGAGGCTAATAGGGACACATAAAACGTTAAAAAAAAATTACAGTGCTTGATATGTCGGGTCCAAACTTAATTACAGTACAGAGAGGAAAGCTTGTAAAGAGATTGCTTCTGGCATCTTCTTTACTTTGACAGATCACAAAATAGGAAAAACTTTCTAATTTCGCATATGTACTTTGCGCAGGATGTAAGGCATGCAACCCAAGCCATGGAGTAATATGGTGTTAATATAAACTTTATAAACTTTATTTATTTCCATTTTACAATGGGTATTCGTCAGCCAGGACAAGCCCCAACCCCCCACTGTGATGTCCACCCACAGCAGTTCCTGCCAGTAAACAGCTTAAACTCTCGGTCTTGGACGGGGACCGATCTTTCGACCTCGTGAATGCGAAGCCAGCGCGTTACCACTGTACTAGCCAGCAAGCTATGCTAACCAGAAGTGGAGGAGTGATATCTCAAACTGCCCTCAACAAATACTAGGCAAGTAAATAGATAACAGCACTACCTCTAAATGATATGAAAGAAACAAATACCAGGAATATGAGCCACAAGGGGAAGGGCATAATTTATTTACGTAAAGGAAATACCCCAAGCTGACTGCTGCAAACTTTATGGTCTTATTTTGACAATATTTCTCCACCCTGAGTAAGTGTCAATGCAGATAATGAAAAAGAAATTTGACAAAGGAACAAACCATATCATGAACATACAAAAACGATCATGCTAGAAATGTGTGAGAAATGGCTCACACTGAAAGGAAATATCCAAAGTAAGGCCACATGCAAAAGAATAAGCACCACATTCCTTTCCCCTCCACATAATGGAAATGAATCTCAGACTCCAAAGAAATCTAAGTACCACCCAAGAACAATGGGCATAAAAGCAGGTAGAGAAATTACCCAGCTATACAGACAGTTGTAGTGCAGTGGTTAGAGCATTTTATAGGGAAGTGACAAACCCACGATAGAGCCCACTGTGGGGTGTTAGGAGGGGCAGTCAGCTTATAATCCCCAGCTCCAACCTGTGTATGTCCACCCCAATAATAAGGAATAATGGTGGCAAATGAATCGATAAACAACAATAACAACAAACCAACATTAAACACTTTACCAAGACATAGGAAGATGCAAATAAAGCATACCCAAGGGAGACCCACACAAAGGGGGAAATCACTAATTACCATATATACTTAGTGAGGGCTAGCGCAAACCACACAAAAAACTCAGATTCCTCAACTGGCAATAAGTACAGGAAAATAACAACAAACAAGACATCATTGCTTGCCAAAGGGAAGGAATATCTAACACAGGAGATACAGAGTTCTGGTAAATTGAGGTGTAGGCACCACTCAAAAGGTAAAATTTCAAAAGAAAAAAGTCACAGGACTAAGCCTTCCATGAACAAAGGTGCTAAGACTAGAATACAGTGGATTTCTAAAAGTCCTCACATCGAAATAAAGTAAGCTTCACACAACATATAAAACCCAAAAGTCATTTCCCAAATGAAGGAACCAAACAAAGAAATAGAATGATAACCAACCAGGATAAATGCTAAACTCCTAAAGAACTACATGGAAAGAAAACCACTCTCGCAAAGACCCCCAAAGCCAAAAGCAAATGGAGAAAAATAAAGGAAATACAGTAGTCACTATGAAAATGGCTAATTTCACAACAAAAGGGATGCAGAACAATTTCATAAAAGATAACATGAATAGGATTAACCACTGCAAATAGTTACAGTGGAATGCAAGGAAAGCTCTCCAATACCTTACATGTAAAATTTTAATCCCACTGTGTTAATGGTAGCTTGTAGAGAATGCAGATCATCCACCATAACCACTACCAGAAATTGCTGCCAGAGAACAAGTTACGGGGCTCTGTATTTCTGCAAACTGCAAGTGGAATGTATTTACAAAACTATAGGATGTATTTAATGCCAAAATATAGAGGGTGTGGCTATAGCACATCTTCACTTTCATCATAACAAGCTGGAGGAATATTAAAGAGAAAAAAAACAATCACTATGAAAACTCACTTCTAGGTAAATATTTCCTTGGTCTAATTTCTCAAGAAGAAAAGACCGATTACAAAGAAATTCACTTCTAGGTAAATTTTTCCTCTCTCTAAATATCAAAGAGGGTAAATGAATAATTATGAAGAAACTCATGTATAGGTAATATATTTTCTCTAAATATTCAATAGAAAAAAAATACAAAGAAACTTACTTCTAGGTAAATTTTCCCTTTCTCTAACTTCTCAACAGGTCCCCATGTTTGCATGTGGATTTCTTCATTTAGTTCTCTGAAGGGTCTCATGCTATCTGTGAAAAATGCTGGTTTTTGTGCACTTGCAACAACAACGTCAAAATAATCTCTCCAGCTTTCACCCAATAGATATGACATTCCTGCATTTCTGTTAATAAAATTAAAACTTTTAAAATATTTATAACACACACGAGACAAAATTATATATAGAAAAATATCCAATATCCAATACTTTTTCATTTATTTCTTTAGTAAGTACAGTAAGAGTAAAAGTAATAAATATGATATAAATCTAAGAACTTACACAAAATAAAATGGGCTGTTTGTAATGATGAATATTTCTTTTCCCATCTGCTTTAACCTTTCAAAGAAACCAACAAGGTTATGGTCCTGTATAAGGTATTCACCAATATTGCGACTCACTATTCGGTGCATTTCTGGGTGGATACTGCCGATGGCTGCCTGTAAGTAACATGGGGAAAATATAAGCAGGAACTATATAAAAATACAAGTACCGAGAACTTGTCTATAATCATGTAATCCTTGTTTTATGTGTCACTGCTAGTCTCCATATTGGGGTGGACACAGAGAGTGCATGGCTGGGGAATTAAGGCTAAATACCCTCCCTGATGCCCATACTGGATTCAATCACCTATAACGATACAGACGCTCCCCTACTTATGAACAACTGAGTTACGAACATTCACAGATATGAATAAAAACTACCCTATCACCTACCCATGTATTAATATATGTACTGTATTACTGTACTGTGCTGTATTATTGCATTTCTATTATTATTATTGTATTAAAATTCAATAATACTGTATACTTTATGGTTTATGTAGTAGCTAAGGCTCATCAGAGAGGATTGTAATTATTACACAAGGTTTTAGGACCCATTGATCCAGATATCCCCGTTGAAGAGAGTGATAGGGAGATTCTTCTCCCTAAGAGTTAATAGTGCTCTTCTTCAGAATTATCTTCAACAAAGAAGTACCTTTTGCAATGATATACGAGCTTTCGAATGTCAACTTTATTATCATATTCTGACAAATTCTTTGATGAAAACAAATCTCATGAAAAAATACAAAGACTAGGAAGCTTCACTTCTAGAGAGGTCCAAACATCTTCTTGAAAAGTCTTCAGCAGAGATTGTGCTGTACTTGCTTTGCTTTGGTGCTTTTCCTGGGTTTGATGAAAATTAAATGGTGGTGAAGAAATCTCAGGATATTTCATATGCTGGTGAAGCATCAGTGTGGCACACCAAGTACAAAACAATCTTTGCTGAAGATAATTTTCTGGAAAAAGTTTATTCAGTTCGTATTCCAAGGCAAAAGGTACTTCACTGTTGAAGACATCTCTGGAATAGAGAGCTATTAACTCTGTGGGTAAAAAATCTATCACTCTTTTAAACAGGGATATCTGAAACAAAAGGGTCCTGGAACCTTGTGTAATAACTGCAGTTCTATCTGGTGCTTCAACAACATACATACGGTATCTTAAATACAAAATATCAACTTATGAACATATTAAAATTCAGTATTACTGTGTACTTTATGTTTTATGTAGTAGTTAAGTGTCTCTAGCCTAAGTACTGTACATTACTGCATATGTATGTGCTATACATTACTTTTTTACCTAAACACAACTTACGAACAATCTACTTACGAACAGACTTCTGGAACCTACCTCGTTTGTAAGTTGGGGAGGGTCTGTACTGTCTGATATGCAAAAATAATCCCCCCTTCTACTTTGTTTCCACATATATACCAGACTTAATAATTCTCTGCATATTCCATAATGAAAAAGTGGCTATCATTTACTATATCTATGGTGTTTTTGAGGACTACAATAAACAGATTCAAGTAAGAATTCTCCAAGATCAGATTTGTAACATTATATCATTGGTAAAATTCAAGCAACAGATGGCCTTGGTAAATGAACATTAATCAATAACCATCTTAAAAGATGGTTCAAAGCAACAGAATAACAAAATAAAATATAAAAAAGTAAAAAAAAAAGTATCATAATCTTCACTTAAGTTCTTTCTGGTTTTCATTTAATATGAAACAGTATCCGTGAAATTATTCCAAGTACTTGGTGACCAAATTAGGGACAGTAATAGCACAGAAGTTAGATCGCTTGACTCAAGCAATAAGAAATCCACGTTCAAGCCTAGTATAGGGCATTATGAAAAGTACTCATCATTAATTCCTCAACTCCAACCTGACTATGTCCACTACGATGAAAATAAGAATTAATAGTGATATACACAATGAAAAACTACATTTGGTAGCTATTTTACCAGTGTTACAATAAAAATTATTCTTCCAGGCATATATCCATAACGATAGCATAGTTTTAAGCTATATAAATTCTGGGGAGTAGGATTTTCCTAGTTCTGACGACAAAGAAAACAATATTTTTCGCTCCCTCTCTTATTACCAGATCACAAGGAACTTAGATTCTTTCTACTGCCTCATTTTAAAAGTCAAGATGCAAAGGAATCAAGTTCCTCAGAGCATAATATAACAAAGTGTATGTGTACATCACAGAAATCATATCAGAGCACATGCATGTCCATGGTTCTTGTGGCTTTTGTTCTCTAGGCCGCCTGACCGAACAGCCCCAAACCCTTGAAGGACTGCCGATCTCAGGCAAATGAGAAAACAAGCCACAACTGAGGTTTGGAAGAAAATTAAAATGAACATAAGTATTCAGTAAGAATGCATTCATTCCTTAGCTTAACAGTTAGCTGAGAGGTTTCTTTCTTCTCTTAAACCTTTGGTGGTGTAGTCGGTAGTGCCTTGGCACACGGATTTTGTGTCCATGATTCGAATCCTGGCCAGGGGTATATATTTCATATCTCTAATCTTGGCCTATTACAGCAAAAAAAAAAAAGGTACACAAATTTGGCTTTCCATTAAAAATTATCCAGAGTCCATCTTACCTTCACATCATTAAAAAGAGGAACTGAATGGTAGGGAATGTTGTTGTCATGGAAAAACTGAGCGACCTGACTTAGGAGACACATCTCCGGCATAGAGAACAAATCAGCAAGATGAGCCATTTTTGCATCCTGAAATAGAAACAAGTATATAATAGTATACTACCTACACATGATATTTTATATAAGTTACGCAAGAAAATTAAGACAGCAGATTACGCAGAGCGCATCTGAACAATTCAAATGGTTGCTGTTGCTGTTTGACCTTTTATGCATCACTATTAATTCCAATTTGAATGGGGGTGGACAGACAACTTGCAACTGAGGAATTAAGGCTAGAAGCTCTTTGATATGCCCTGCTGTGGGCTCATACATGGATATGTTATTTCCCAAGTCGATCGCTCTAACCACAACTAGCCCAAATTATACATCCAATTTCCATTGCTGAGAAACTTCAAGCATTCTCCACATTTTGTTAATATTCTCAATCCCATTTATAACACCTGGGGGTTACAGTACCTAAAAAGATACTGATTGTGAAAGAATCTGGTCTCTAGTGTGGAAATTATTGGAGTCCCAAATTTTCATTAGAGGCAGCTGCACTGCAATTTTCATTTCCATATTGTATTGCAAATACACTAACAAAATAAATGACACTTCTTAAGCGATATGGATTAAGTTGAAGTGGAAAATTATAAGTTTGCCAACTCATGGACCCCACTGCTTACCAACCACCATAATAGCTTCACAATGTCCTTCTCAACACCATATACATCACAGGCACCTAAAAACTGGCACTGTATGTTTTCCACCAGCACTACAACATCTCTTGTAAATCCAGAGAACAGTATTATAGGAAGATGCTTTACTAATAGACCTAACTGGCTGGTAAAAAAAAATCCCGAAGGAAATATATATTTGAACAGACATTACATTACTATAAATTACTACATTTAATGTTTGCAATTCTGCTCTGTCAATTTCCACAGAAATGCACTACAAAGCACTGTAACTAGAATAATGTCATTGTATGTCATTAAACTCCATGCAATTTTTTTTTCGCTAACATAACACGTAATCACTAATCACAGAGGAAACTACTTAACTATTGGAGGCATAATTCACAGTTGGCATGCTAATTAATCAAGCGTGTAATGATTTAATCTTACCGGCTACCAAACCCGACAAGTAAAGAAGCATGGAATGTTTCATAATGATGTTAAACAAATATTTGGTATCACATATGTCCTTATTATTAAAGATGCTACATCTTTCTTTTCCTTAAGCAATTATTTCATACAAAGTAAGTCCCTTCCATCTTTATTAATATGAAATATATCAAAATTAAAGATGCAGCTATAAACAGAATTAAGTCTTTAAAATCTCCAGCACCACCTTCAGTTGTTAAGCCCCAAATAAATACTACTACTGTACTTAAAGTCATACATAAACGATGCAATATGCTCAAAACGCTTATAAAGGCAATGAAGAACATAGTCTTAAATAATTACTGGATAGTGTCAGAAAGAAAAACTAAAGCAATGGATATTTGTTAATCTCAAGGTTATATATTAGGAGCCACAAATGTATGTTCAGGTCACCTTGTCAAAGAGAAACAGTGATATAAGTAAAAAGTAATATACTGTATACAATTAAAATTAAATTTTATAGCTACTCACCCCTCTCAGATGTCCCTCAACGTAATATAGTGGCAAGGATCGACTTCCATATATATTCATTACTTCTTCCAAACTGAGACACGTTAAGCCCCGATATAGAGAGCCTATCTGGATCTGTTGGAACTGATCTAGTTTCATCAGAAGACCATGTTCTATATCATAATGAAGTCCACGAACAGCAAATTCTCTGTTATACTCGAGATCCTTAATCTCATCTGGATACTGAAAGATAACAAAGTACGATAATTAGATTTAGCACCGAGACAGCTACCTTTCAACAAATCTAAAACTTTCTGTACATAAAACTAATAATATCCATTCCTTTTAGTATCTGTTTCTTTGTTTACATTGGTAGGTAATTTTCATCACTTAATCTTTATTATTTTACAGCTATTTCTTTTAAATTCTAGAATGCTTCTTATATATCGCATACCGTTGAGAGCATTAGAGCTATATTGAATTGAAGACATTCAAAAATCTTCAATCAATTTGTCTTTTATTTGGGAATATGATATTTTAAATATTTTTCCCTTTATTCATGTTGGATTCCCATAACCTTATACACAGAGGAAGCTTTTATAGTTTGCATCTGGTGATCAACTCAAAGAATTTTTTTTTTATTTTCACAGTAAATGTGGATGTGCTTTTACAACATTCATTAAAATATCAGAACAAAGTAAAATAGAACGGGTAATTACCAATATCAATTATTAACCAAGACATACCTAGGCTTACAAAACAGAAACAGCTTTTAAAACTCAAACTTAGGGGGCCGCAGTAGCCCACTGGTAAAGCATGCAAACCAAGAGGTGACTAACATGGATTCTATCCCACCTCAGAGCATTTAGAAGGGCATTCAAGTCTTAACCCAAGTTACGCTGACTAGGATATTAATGTCGCACTTCTGCTTTCTTCTAGGAGTCCTGAGCTCTTGGAACATATTTTCATAGATAGGGCAACATAAAGATATTGGAAAAAACCATTGGTAGATAGATTATGTCACATGTATTAAATTCTATTTTAAAACTCTACATGCCATTACATTCATTTACATACTATATACAAAAGCTGTAATACCCCTTATAAAGGGAGAGCTGAGTCAAGCTAAAAACTTGACTCTTGACATGAGCAAAATACAAAGGAAAAGATTCCCAGTATCCTCACTCTGCCCCTATTAGTCAACTTCTACAACATGCAGGGAATACGTAGGAGGTACTGGTAAGGTTGAATACAAACCATATACTTACTCTGAACTTAGTTATGAGGACTTTTTTCCCTAAATCGTATATTAGGTGTTCAACTGATTCTTCATAATTTGCTAACGTGTAGTCATAATCAAATCCATAAACTCTTACGTCACGTAAGTCAAGCTCATTATTTGCAAAGACAGATCGTGGATTCACATTATCTGGTAGCTTTTTACCTGTAAGAAATCTGCATTGCTACAAAAAAATTAACATTTACATACATACACGAAAATATTAATTTGGTCATTTGTCTATTTTTCGTAAGCTATACATTTTTAATATCTATGTAAGAGAAAATATTACTGAGGCATTTTAGATAAAAAATCCCATATATACTACATAACAGTTAAAAAGTAATGATTATGATACTATATTCTTACTAACATTAAACATGTAATTCTTTGAACCTACTAGCCTCTGTGTGAAGTTACATTAAATGTGATAGTTTCAAATTTTATACCATATTATTTCTCAGCCCTGATACTGACATAATTATACACAAGTATGAAAATTCAAGATAAACACTGACAATGTATCATGCATATACCTATACACAGAAATACATCTATAATGAAAACAACAATTAACAAAATAAACTAGCCTTCAAGGGTTAACAAAAGAAAGCAATGTCTTTCATCAGAGTTTTACCTTACATTTTAAAACAATGGGCCCATGCAGCTTGCATATTTGTAACTCTTGTCTTTTTCTGTCACTGAGACAGGTGTATACTGAGATTTTGGAAAACTCCAATTTCATGGATCAAGAAAAACTATTTCCAAATTTGTAATTCTCATACTCTCTTCCGTTTGAACAAGAAATGAGGCTTTGAGTATTTCCAACTCTGGATTAATCAACACTAGATGCAGAAATGTTCCTGTTATTTTTTCAACTTAGACAGGCATGTACTGAGTCTCCCCTACATACGAACAACCAAATTACGAACATTCAAAGATACGGCCTAAAACCTACCCATTAACTACTCATGTATTATGTGTATACTGCCGTACTGTTCTGTATTATTATATTATTATTACTGCATCAAAAGTCATTAAGGCAGCAAACTTTAAGTTTTATGTAGTAGCTAAGAAGCATCAGAGAGGACTGTAATTATTACACAATATTCAGGGACCCTTTGTTCCAAATATCCCAGCTGAAGTGATAGATTCTTCTTCCAAAGACGAAGACCAGGAAGTTCCAATTTTTCCAGAAAAGTATCTTCAGCAAAGATTGTTCTGTACTTGCTAAGCCTTAGTGCTTCTCCAAAGTTTCATAAAAATTAAATGGTAGAGAAGATATCCCTGGATATTTCATATGTTGGTCAAGCATCAGTGTGGCACATCAAGTACAAAACAATCTTTGCTGAATGCACTTTTATGGAAAAGTGTCTTCAGCTCGTATTCCAAGGCAAAAGATACTTCATTATTGCAGACATTTCTGGAGAGGAGCTATAAACTCTGGGAGAAAAATCTCTCTGTCACTCTCTTCAACAAAGATACCTGAAACAAAGGGTTCTGGAATCTTGTGTAATAATTGCAGTCCTCTTTGGAGCCTAACCAACATATATACTGTACTGCATATAAGAAAAATCTCAAGTTATGGACATATTAAAATTCATTAATACTGTATACTTTATGATATATGTAGTAGTTAAGTGTCGTTAGACAAAAAACTGTCCAGAAATGCACATGTATGAACTGTACAGTAACTTCTTTTCCCTAAACACAACTTAAAAATAATTCTACTTGCAAACTGACTTTTGGAACCTAACTTTGTGTCTGTACAGAAACATTTAGCACCTCTAACTCTGGATCAGAAAAAAACTGCCTCTAAAACAAAATTGAAATTAATTTAACAAAAGAGCAAGGCATCTTAATATGTATCATGTCAAATGCATCCTTGTGAGCAGTAGCCAAAGAATAACACCAGGTATGTATTCATTTTTGAGTAGCAGGACACCATTCACTGGCAGTCAAGGACAATCTCACCTACTAGGTCATTGTCTTCATCAATATATATATATATATATATATATATATATATATATATATATATATATATATATATATATATATATATATATATATATATATATATATATATATATATATATATATATATATATACACAGTAATCCCTCGCTATTTCGCGGTTCACCTATCGCGGATTTTTTTGGCATTTTTTTTTTTTTAAGATTATTGTGACACCAGGATGGGCCAAAAAATTATAAAATAAAACAGCTTTTATCAGGCTGTAAAGAGAAACAGAGATGGAGAGTGTAATGACCTGTCAGATGTGAAGGGATTATAAAAGATGTGTAATGAATATCCAGCTCTCTGCTGGGTTTTAATATACCTCTGCATTGCTTTCATGATGTCTATTCCAATAATTTTCCTTAGATATTATTATTATTATTATTATTATTATTATTATTATTATTATTATTATTATTATTATTATTATTATTATTATTACTGGCCACAATAGTTTACTTTTGATGATGATTGTGGAGATTATTATCATTATTATTATTATTATTATTATTATTATTATTATTATCATTAAGGGCACATCATTGT
>JAXCGZ010012748.1:0-16587 GCA_037179515.1 Halocaridina rubra
GTGTGTGTGTGTGTGTGTGTGTGTGTGTGTGTGTGTGTGTGTGTGTGTGTGTGTGTGTGTGTGTGTGTGTGTGTGTGTGTGTGTGTGTGTGTGTGTGTGTGTGTGTGTGTGTGTGTGTGTGTGTGTGTGTGTGTGTGTGTGTGTGTGTGTGTGTGTGTGTGTGTGTGTGTGTGTGTGTGTGTGTGTGTGTGTGTGTGTGTGTGTGTGTGTGTGTGTGTGTGTGTGTGTGTGTGTGTGTGTGTGTGTGTGTGTGTGTGTGTGTGTGTGTGTGTGTGTGTGTGTGTGTGTGTGTGTGTGTGTGTGTGTGTGTGTGTGTGTGTGTGTGTGTGTGTGTGTGTGTGTGTGTGTGTGTGTGTGTGTGTGTGTGTGTGTGTGTGTGTGTGTGTGTGTGTGTGTGTGTGTGTGTGTGTGTGTGTGTGTGTGTGTGTGTGTGTGTGTGTGTGTGTGTGTGTGTGTGTGTGTGTGTGTGTGTGTGTGTGTGTGTGTGTGTGTGTGTGTGTGTGTGTGTGTGTGTGTGTGTGTGTGTGTGTGTGTGTGTGTGTGTGTGTGTGTGTGTGTGTGTGTGTGTGTGTGTGTGTACAATTTTAGAACATGAGAACTTTGATAAGCGAAGTTCAACAACCTAAACACTTGAAATTTTAAGTTTGTGTCTATTGTTGATATTCGAGTTCCAAAGCAACCTTATGAGTACTGTTACCAGATCAATAAGAGCACTCAACCTATCATATATTCATGATATATCCTAATAAGGGAAATATACGATAATGTGATCGGTTCTGCGTCACGGACTCCCTTTTCTACTAAGGGCAAGTGAGGTGCCTTTGGCTTAAGGAAAGGGTGACCATTTCTATGAGTGAATGCCCTTTCTAACCTTAGACTGTGGTGGGTCATTAAGCCACGACCTGGCGAATTAAAGTCGCGAGCGTTACCACTCGGCCATGGCAGTCACAGAGAAATATAGGGTAATATTCTACAAAATTCTTAAATGAGATGATGCTATCAAGATTCAGAATTGGAGAATAAATAATTAAACATTTATGACCTGACCTGACCTTTCTATTATTTAGTGTGACAAGAGGACGGGCAATAAATATTGACCTCATGAGGCCCAAGCACCAAGTAAACGAGAAAGAAAGTAAAGAGAAACAGAGATGGGGAGTGTTGTGACTTGTCAGATATAAAGGGATCGTAAGAGATCCGTCACAAATTCGTCAGAAAATATGGAGTTCATCTAGGCATAGGTAATGAACCGTAACGTATGAAAGACATTGCAAAGAGCTCTCCTGGCCAGTCCTATTTTATTCCAAAGTCTTCAGATGTAGTATCGCAGCGGTCGGCTGATACCATAAGTTAACCTACTCGCTAAGCAATTACTCCTCTGTATGCACGACTCTCCAACACTGTACCCATAGAACCACAGAAATGCCCAAATTGCACCATAGCGGATTATCAGAAATAGAAGTCCAGCATCCTATCACTGAGCCACTGAGGATAAAGTCCTCTCTTGGGCTATTTCCAGAGAGAGGTAGCCATTGGCTGCGACAAACGCATAAAATGTTATAAATGGCCCGGAATGAAAGTTATATAAAGGATCTCTTCAGAGGGAGCCAAATATGTAATATATATATATATATATATATATATATATATATATATATATATATATATATATATATATATATATATATATATATATATATATATATATATTTTTTTTTTTTCTAGGAGTTCCAATAATGGATTAGAATGGTATATAAATAAGCAAATAAATAAATAAATAAATAAATAAATCAGTCAATCAATCAATCAATCAATCAATCAATCAATCAATCAATCAATCAATCAATCAATCAATCAATCAGTCAATCAATCAATCAATCAATCAATTAATCAATCAATCAATCAATCAAGTAATGACTAATATAAATAAATAAATAAATAAATAAATAAATGAATCAATTATTTAATGAATAAAATAAATAAATTAATTAATTAATTAATTAATTAATATATTAATTAATTAATTAAAAATAAATAAATAAATAAATAAATGTACCTTCCTACAATCGACAGCCATTCTTTTTTTTTTTACTAAAGGATTAGGTAAATTAAGTTAGCTTAGATTAGATTAGGGTATATAAGTTCAAGAAATATTTTAGTCATATTGACTCTTTATTAAAATAAAATAAAATGATTGTCAACGATTAAAAAATACTTAAATAAATAAATAAGTAAATAAATGAATACATAAATAACTTACACATACAAAGCCTTAATCAACTATATAAACTGCGTGGCTGAGTCAAAGCATACATTTATACAATAGAACCCTTTCACTCAATCTCACTCATGTTAGCTGATTAGAAAACAGAGGGTCATCACTATTCCCCTCTTCCACACACGCACACCTCAGGAGGGGTCATCCACAGTGTAGATGGGATAATCTCTTCTGCAGTGGTGAGCAAACATATATACGCATGTGCATATAGATATAGATATATATACACACACACATACACACACATACATAGGAGTGTGTGTGTGTGATTACCTAATTGTGATTACCTAATTGTGTTTACGGGAAAGAGCTCAAAGCTCGTATCTTCCCGTTTCCTCATCGGTTCCATTTTAGACTTATTGATACTTATCATACCTGTCCTTAAAACTATGGATTGAGATACCATTAACTACCTCCTCGCTTAGCCAATTCCAATTATCAACTACTCTTACACTGAAAAAGTATTTCCATACATCCTGCAAAGAAGTTTTCTTACGAAGCTTCAAACTATGACCTCTAGTTCTAGAGCCAGCCATATCAAAATATCGATCCCTATCCACTCTATCATAACCATGAAGGAATTTAAAGACTGTCACCATATCCCCCCTCAATCTTCTAGCTTCGAGTGATGGTAAGTCTAATTCCCTCAGCCTCTCATCATAACTGAGATTGCGTATTTCTGGCACCAGTTTCGTGGCATGTCTTTGAACTTTTTCAAGCTTAGCTATGTGCTTTTTCAAGTGTGGATTCCAAATGGGGGCTGCATATTAGAGTTTTGGCCTCACATAGGTTACATAAATATTTCTGAACATTTCCTTGTCCATGTGCCTGAAGGCTACCCTTACATTTGATAAGAATGCATATGCTGCCCTTACTATGACATTTATATGTATTTCTGGAGACAAATCTGCCAGTATCTTTACTCCTAGAACTCTCTAATTTTCTGTCTCTTGAAGCTGCACTCCAGCCACCGAGTAGTCAAGCTTGGGCCTTCTTGCACTTGTACCCATTCTCATTACCTTACATTTTGAAGTATTGAATTTCATTAGCCACTTTTCTGACCACTCATGCAGATTATTTAGATCCTCCTGAAGTTCTCTACCATTGTTCTCGTTTTCTACTTTCTTCACAATCTTTGCAGCATCTGCAAACATATTCATGAATGAATTTACAGACTCTGGTAAGTCATTTACATATACAAGGAACAAAAGTGGCCCTAAAACTGAACCCTGTGGAACTCCACAACTAACTCTTCTCCATTCAGACACTAAGTGTCTTACTCTAACCCTCTGTTCCCTTCCTTCTAAGTAAGTTTTTATCCATTCCAAAAAATTTCCACCTATTCTAGCCATTGATTGCAGCTTCCTATTAAGTCTCCCATGTGGAACAATGTCAAACGCTTTCTGGAAGTCTAGGAATATGCAATCTGCCCAGCCCTCTCTTTCCTGTAAGATTTGGCTTACCTCATCATAAAATTCTAATAAGTTTGTTACTGTTGATCTACCTTCTCTGAAGCCATGTTGCCTCACTGACAAAAAGTTGAAGGATTCCAAGTGAAGAGAGATATGTTTCCTTAGTAGTTTCTCCATAACTTTGCAAACTATGCTGGTCAAGGAAACTGGTCTATAATTCAGAGTCGTATCCCTCCTTCCCTTTTTGAAGATAGGTATCACATTTGCTTGTTTCCAGCATCTTGGAATCTCCCCTGACTCCAGTGACTCTTTAAATATGATACTTAGTGCCACTGATATTGAGTTTGCGTATTTTTTAAGCACATGAGGGGATATGTCATCAGCACCTGTAGCTTTATGAACATCTAAATCCATCAGCGCTTTACATACCTCTGTGGCTGTAAGGTTGATGTTCTCTAATACCGGCCCTTGAGCTTTTACCTCTGCAATCTGAGGGTGTGTGTGTGTTGTGTTGTGTGTGTGTGTGTGTGTGTGTGTGTGTGTGTGTGTGTGTGTGTGTGTGTGTGTGTGTGTGTGTGTGTGTGTGTGTGTGTGTGTGTGATTACCTAATTGTGTTTACGGGAAAGAGCCCAAAGCTCGTATCTTCCCGTCTCCTCATCGGTTCCATTTTATACTTAGTCATACTTATCATACCTGTCCTTAAAACTATGGATTGAGATAGCATTAACTACCTCCTCGCTTAGCCAATTCCAATTATCAACTACTCTTACACTGAAAAAGTATTTCCTTACATCCTGCAAAAAAGTTTTCTTACGAAGCTTCAAACTATGACCTCTAGTTCTAGAGCCAGCCATATCAAAAATATCGATCCCTATCCACTCTATCATAACCATGAAGGAATTTAAAGACTGTCACCATATCCCCCTCACTCTTCTAGCTTCGAGTGATGGTAAGTCTAATTCCCTCAGCCTCTCATCATAACTGAGATTGCGTATTTCTGGCACCAGTTTCGTGGCATGTCTTTGAACTTTTTCAAGCTTAGCTATGTGCTTTTTCAAGTGCGGATTCCAAAAGGGGGCTGCATATTCGAGTTTTGGCCTCACATAGGTTACATAAATATTTCTGAACATTTCCTTGTCCATGTGCCTGAAGGCTACCCTTACATTTGATAAGAATGCATATGCTACCCTTACTATGCCATTTATATGTATTTCTGGAGACAAATCTGCCAGTATGTGTACTCCTAGATCTCTCTCATTTTCTGTCTCTTGATGTTGTACTCCAGCCACCGAGTAGTCAAGCTTGGGCGTTCTTGCACTTGTACCCATTCTCATTACCTTACATTTTGAAACTATTGAATTTCATTAGCCACTTTTCTGACCACTCATGCAGATTATTTAGATCCTCCTGAAGTTCTCTACCATTGTTCTCGTTTTTTACTTTCTTCACAATCTTTGCATCATCTGCAAACATATTCATTAATGAATTTACAGACTCTGGTAGGTCATTTACATATACAAGGAACAAAAGTGGCCCTAAAACTGAACCCTGTGGAACTCCACTACTAACTCTTCTCCATTCAGACACTGAGTGTCTTACTCTAACCCTCTGTTCCCTTCCTTCTAAGTAAGTTTTTATCCATTCCAAGACATTTCCACCTATTCTAGCCATTGATTGCAGCTTCCTAATAAGTCTCCCATGTGGAACAGTGTCAAACACTTTCTGGAAGTCTAGGAATATGCAATCTGCCCAGCCCTCTCTTTCCTGTAAGATTTGGCTTACCTCATCATAAAATTCTAATAAGTTTGTTACTGTTGATCTACCTTCTCTGAAGCCATGTTGCCTCACTGACAAAAAGTTGAAGGATTCCAAGTGAAGAGAGATATGTTTCCTTAGTAGTTTCTCCATAACTTTGCAAACTATGCTGGTCAAGGAAACTGGTCTATAGTTCAGAGCCGTATCCCTCCATCCCTTTTTGAAGATAGGTATCACATTTGCTTGTTTCCAGCATCTTGGAATCTCCCCCGACTCCAGTGACTCCTTAAATATGATACTTAGTGCCACTGATATTGTGCTTGCGCATATGTGTGTGTGTGTGTGATTACCTAATTGTGATTACCTAATTGTGTTTACGGGAAAGAGCTCAAAGCTCGTATCTTCCCGTCTCCTCATCGGTTCCATTTTAGACTTAGTGATACTTATCATACCTGTCCTTAAAACTATGGATTGAGATAGCATTAACTACCTCCTCGCTTAGCCAATTCCAATTATCAAGTACTCTTACACTGAAAAAGTATTTCCTTACATCCTGCAAAGAAGTTTTCTTACGAAGCTTCAAACTATGACCTCTAGTTCTAGAGCCAGCCATATCAAAATATCGATCCCTATCCACTCTATCATAACCATGAAGGAATTAAAAGACTGTCACCATATCCCCCCTCACTCTTCTAGCTTCGAGTGATGGTAAGTCTAATTCCCTCAGCCTCTCATCATAACTGTGATTGCGTATTTCTGGCACCAGTTTCGTGGCATGTCTTTGAACTTTTTCAAGCTTAGCTATGTGCTTTTTCAAGTGCGGATTCCAAAAGGGGGCTGCATATTCGAGTTTTGGCCTCACATAGGTTACATAAATATTTCTGAACATTTCCTTGTCCATGTGCCTGAAGGCTACCCTTACATTTGATAAGAATGCATATGCTGCCCTTACTATGCCATTTATATGTATTTCTGGAGACAAATCTGCCAGTATGTGTACTCCTAGATCTCTCTCATTTTCTGTCTCTTGAAGTTGTACTCCAGCCACCGAGTAGTCAAGCTTGGGCGTTCTTGCACTTGTACCCATTCTCATTACCTTACATTTTGAAGTATTAAATTTCATTAGCCACTTTTCTGACCACTCATGCAGATTATTTAGATCCTCCTGAAGTTCTCTACCATTGTTCTCGTTTTTTACTTTCTTCACAATCTTTGCAGCATCTGCAAACATATTCATGAATGAATTTACAGACTCTGGTAGGTCATTTACATATACAAGGAACAAAAGTGGCCCTAAAACTGAACCCTGTGGAACTCCACTACTAACTCTTCTCCATTCAGACACTGAGTGTCTTACTCTAACCCTCTGTTCCCTTCCTTCTAAGTAAGTTTTTATCCATTCCAAAACATTTCCACTTATTCTAGCCATTGATTGCAGCTTCCTAATAAGTCTCCCATGTGGAACAGTGTCAAACACTTTCTGGAAGTCTAGGAATATGCAATCTGCCCAGCCCTCTCTTTCCTGTAAGATTTGGCTTACCTCATCATAAAATTCTAATAAGTTTGTTACTGTTGATCTACCTTCTCTGAAGCCATGTTGCCTCACTGACAAAAAGTTGAAGGATTCCAAGTGAAGAGAGATATGTTTCCTTAGTAGTTTCTCCATAACTTTGCAAACTATGCTGGTCAAGGAAACTGGTCTATAGTTCAGAGCCGTATCCCTCCATCCCTTTTTGAAGATAGGTATCACATTTGCTTGTTTCCAGCATCTTCGAATCTCCCCCGACTCCAGTGACTCCTTAAATATGATACTTAGTGCCACTGATATTGTGTTTGCGCATATGTGTGTGTGTGTGTGATTACCTAATTGTGATTACCTAATTGTGTTTACGGGAAAGAGCCCAAAGCTCGTATCTTCCCGTCTCCTCATCGGTTCCATTTTAGACTTAGTGATACTTATCATACCTGTCCTTAAAACTATGGATTGAGATAGCATTAACTACCTCCTCGCTTAGCCAATTCCAATTATCAAGTACTCTTACACTGAAAAAGTATTTCCTTACATCCTGCAAAGAAGTTTTCTTACGAAGCTTCAAACTATGACCTCTAGTTCTAGAGCCAGCCATATCAAAATATCGATCCCTATCCACTCTATCATAACCATGAAGGAATTAAAAGACTGTCACCATATCCCCCCTCACTCTTCTAGCTTCGAGTGATGGTAAGTTTAATTCCCTCAGCCTCTCATCATAACTGTGATTGCGTATTTCTGGCACCAGTTTCGTGGCATGTCTTTGAACTTTTTCAAGCTTAGCTATGTGCTTTTTCAAGTGCGGATTCCAAAAGGGGGCTGCATATTCGAGTTTTGGCCTCACATAGGTTACATAAATATTTCTGAACATTTCCTTGTCCATGTGCCTGAAGGCTACCCTTACATTTGATAAGAATGCATATGCTGCCCTTACTATGCCATTTATATGTATTTCTGGAGACAAATCTGCCAGTATGTGTACTCCTAGATCTCTCTCATTTTCTGTCTCTTGAAGTTGTACTCCAGCCACCGAGTAGTCAAGCTTGGGCCTTCTTGCACTTGTACCCATTCTCATTACCTTACATTTTGAAGTATTAAATTTCATTAGCCACTTTTCTGACCACTCATGCAGATTATTTAGATCCTCCTGAAGTTCTCTACCATTGTTCTCGTTTTTTACTTTCTTCACAATCTTTGCAGCATCTGCAAACATATTCATGAATGAATTTACAGACTCTGGTAGGTCATTTACATATACAAGGAACAAAAGAGGCCCTAAAACTGAAACCTGTGGAACTCCACTACTAACTCTTCTCCATTCAGACACTGAGTGTCTTACTCTAACCCTCTGTTCCCTTCCTTCTAAGTAAGTTTTTATCCATTCCAAAACATTTCCACCTATTCTAGCCATTGATTGCAGCTTCCTAATAAGTCTCCCATGTGGAACAGTGTCAAACGCTTTCTGGAAGTCTAGGAATATGCAATCTGCCCAGCCCTCTCTTTCCTGTATGATTTGGCTTACCTCATCATAAAATTCTAATAAGTTTGTTACTGTTGATCTACCTTCTCTGAAGCCATGTTGCCTCACTGACAAAAAGTTGAAGGATTCCAAGTGAAGAGAGATATGTTTCCTTAGTAGTTTCTCCATAACTTTGCAAACTATGCTGGTCAAGGAAACTGGTCTATAGTTCAGAGCCGTATCCCTCCTTCCCTTTTTGAAGATAGGTATCACATTTGCTTCTTTCCAGCATCTTGGAATCTCCCCCGACTCCAGTGACTCCTTAAATATGATACTTAGTGCCACTGATCTTGTGTTTGCGCATTTTTTAAGCACATGAGGGGATATGTCATCAGGAGCTGTAGCTTTATGAACATCTAAATCCATCAGTGCTTTGCATACCTCTGTGGCTGTAAGGTTGATGTTCTCTAATACCGGCCCTTGAGCTTCTATCACTGCAATCTGAGGGGGTGGGGTGTTTTCTACTGTAA
The DNA here is from genome assembly GCA_037179515.1 of Halocaridina rubra. NCBI lineage: Eukaryota > Metazoa > Arthropoda > Malacostraca > Decapoda > Atyidae > Halocaridina > Halocaridina rubra. The sequence goes on from JAXCGZ010012748.1 coordinate 8,966, forward strand.
ATACTGACTGAAACTCCTTGTTCAATTCTTTGCAGATCTCTTCATCCGTCTCAGTGATGCTTCCATCCGCTCTCTTTAGCCTTAAAACCTGTTCTTTTACCTTCAGTTTTCCTCTGATAAAGCTGTGGAAAAGCTTTGGATTTTCTTTAGCCATCCTGGTGATGTCCCTCTCATAGTCTCTCTCTGCCTCTCTCCTTTTATTAAAGTAGTCATTTCTTGCTCTTTTGTAGGTTTGCCAGGCATTTGTGTGTGTGTGTGTGTGTGTGTGTGTGTGTGTGTGTGTGTGTGTGTGTGTGTGTGTGTGTGTGTGTGTGTGTGTGTGTGTGTGTGTGTGTGTGTGTGTGATTACCTAATTGTGATTACCTAATTGTGTTTACGGGAAAGAGCCCAAAGCTCGTATCTTCCCGTCTCCTCATCGGTTCCATTTTATACTTAGTCATACTTATCATACCTGTCCTTAAAACTATGGATTGAGATAGCATTAACTACCTCCTCGCTTAGCCAATTCCAATTATCAACTACTCTTACACTGAAAAAGTATTTCCTTACATCCTGCAAAGAAGTTTTCTTGCGAAGCTTCAAACTATGACCTCTAGTTCTGGAGCCAGCCATATCAAAAATATCGATCCCTATCCACTCTATCATAACCATGAAGGAATTTAAAGACTGTCACCATATCCCCCCTCACTCTTCTAGCTTTGAGTGATGGTAAGTCTAATTCCCTCAGCCTCTCATCATAACTGAGATTGCGTATTTCTGGCACCAGTTTCGTGGCATGTCTTTGAACTTTTTCAAGCTTATCTATGTGCTTTTTCAAGTGCGGATTCCAAAAGGGGGCTGCATATTCGAGTTTTGGCCTCACATAGGTTACATAAATATTTCTGAACATTTCCTTCTCCATGTGCCTGAAGGCTACCCTTACATTTGATAAGAATGCATATGCTGCCCTTACTATGCCATTTATATGTATTTCTGGAGACAAATCTGCCAGTATGTGTACTCCTAGATCTCTCTCATTTTCTGTCTCTTGAAGTTGTACTCCAGCCACCGAGTAGTCAAGCTTGGGCCTTCTTGCACTTGTACCCATTCTCATTACCTTACATTTTGAAGTATTGAATTTCATTAGCCACTTTTCTGACCACTCATGCAGATTATTTAGATCCTCCTGAAGTTCTCTACCATTGTTCTCGTTTTTTACTTTCTTCACAATCTTTGCATCATCTGCAAACATATTCATGAATGAATTTACAGACTCTGGTAGGTCATTTACATATACAAGGAACAAAAGTGGCCCTAAAACTGAACCCTGTGGAACTCCACTACTAACTCTTCTCCATTCAGACACTGAGTGTCTTACTCTAACCCTCTGTTCCCTTCCTTCTAAGTAAGTTTTTATCCATTCCAAAACATTTCCACCTATTCTAGCCATTGATTGCAGCTTCCTAATAAGTCTCCCATGTGGAACAGTGTCAAACGCTTTCTGGAAGTCTAGGAATATGCAATCTGCCCAGCCCTCTCTTTCCTGTAAGATTTGGCTTACCTCATCATAAAATTCTAATAAGTTTGTTACTGTTGATCTACCTTCTCTGAAGCCATGTTGCCTCACTGACAAAAAGTTGCAGGATTCCAAGTGAAGAGAGATATGTTTCCTTAGTAGTTTCTCCATAACTTTGCAAACTATGCTGGTCAAGGAAACTGGTCTATAGTTCAGAGCCGTATCCCTCCATCCCTTTTTGAAGATAGGTATCACATTTGCTTGTTTCCAGCATCTTCGAATCTCCCCCGACTCCAGTGACTCCTTAAATATGATACTTAGTGCCACTGATATTGTGTTTGCGCATATGTGTGTGTGTGTGTGATTACCTAATTGTGATTACCTAATTGTGTTTACGGGAAAGAGCCCAAAGCTCGTATCTTCCCGTCTCCTCATCGGTTCCATTTTATACTTAGTCATACTTATCATACCTGTCCTTAAAACTATGGATTGAGATAGCATTAACTACCTCCTCGCTTAGCCAATTCCAATTATCAACTACTCTTACACTGAAAAAGTATTTCCTTACATCCTGCAAAGAAGTTTTCTTACGAAGCTTCAAACTATGACCTCTAGTTCTAGAGCCAGCCATATCAAAATATCGATCCCTATCCACTCTATCATAACCATGAAGGAATTTAAAGACTGTCACCATATCCCCCCTCACTCTTCTAGCTTCGAGTGATGGTAAGTCTAATTCCCTCAGCCTCTCATCATAACTGTGATTGCGTATTTCTGGCACCAGTTTCGTGGCATGTCTTTGAACTTTTTCAAGCTTACCTATGTGCTTTTTCAAGTGCGGATTCCAAAAGGGGGCTGCATATTCGAGTTTTGGCCTCACATAGGTTACATAAATATTTCTGAACATTTCCTTCTCCATGTGCCTGAAGGCTACCCTTACATTTGATAAGAATGCATATGCTGCCCTTACTATGCCATTTATATGTATTTCTGGAGACAAATCTGCCAGTATGTGTACTCCTAGATCTCTCTCATTTTCTGTCTCTTGAAGTTGTACTCCAGCCACCGAGTAGTCAAGCTTGGGCCTTCTTGCACTTGTACCCATTCTCATTACCTTACATTTTGAAGTATTGAATTTCATTAGCCACTTTTCTGACCACTCATGCAGATTATTTAGATCCTCCTAAAGTTCTCTACCATTGTTCTCGTTTTTTACTTTCTTCACAATCTTTGCAGCATCTGCAAACATATTCATGAATGAATTTACAGACTCTGGTAGGTCATTTACATATACAAGGAACAAAAGTGGCCCTAAAACTGAACCCTGTGGAACTCCACTACTAACTCTTCTCCATTCAGACACTGAGTGTCTTACTCTAACCCTCTGTTCCCTTCCTTCTAAGTAAGTTTTTATCCATTCCAAAACATTTCCACCTATTCTAGCCATTGATTGCAGCTTCCTAATAAGTCTCCCATGTGGAACAGTGTCAAACGCTTTCTGGAAGTCTAGGAATATGCAATCTGCCCAGCCCTCTCTTTCATGTAAGATTTGGCTTACCTCATCATAAAATTCTAATAAGTTTGTTACTGTTGATCTACCTTCTCTGAAGCCATGTTGCCTCACTGACAAAAAGTTGAAGGATTCCAAGTGAAGAGAGATATGTTTCCTTAGTAGTTTCTCCATAACTTTGCAAACTATGCTGGTCAAGGAAACTGGTCTATAGTTCAGAGCCGTATCCCTCCTTCCCTTTTTGAAGATAGGTATCACATTTGCTTGTTTCCAGCATCTTGGAATCTCCCCCGACTCCAGTGACTCCTTAAATATGATACTTAGTGCCACTGATATTGTGTTTGCGCATTTTTTAAGCACATGAGGGAATATGTCATCAGGAGCTGTAGCTTTATGAACATCTAAATCCATCAGTGCTTTGCATACCTCTGTGGCTGTAAGGTTGATGTTCTCTAATACCGGCCCTTGAGCTTCTATCACTGCAATCTGAGGGGGTGGGGTGTTTTCTACTGTAAATACTGACTGAAACTCCTTGTTCAATTCTTTGCAGATCTCTTCATCCGTCTCAGTGATGCTTCCATCCGCTCTCTTTAGCCTTAAAACCTGTTCTTTTACCTTCAGTTTTCCTCTGATAAAGCTGTGGAAAAGCTTTGGATTTTCTTTAGCCTTCCTGGTGATGTCCCTCTCATAGTCTCTCTCTGCCTCTCTCCTTTTACTTAGGGTGTGATTACCTAATTGTGATTACCTAATTGTGTTTACGGGAAAGAGCCCAAAGCTCGTATCTTCCCGTCTCCTGATCGGTTCCATTTTTAGACTTAGTGATACTTATCATACCTGTCCTTAAAACTATGGATTGAGGTAGCATTAACTACCTCCTCGCTTAGCGAATTCCAATTATCAACTACTCTTACACTGAAAAAGTATTTCCTTACATCCTGCAAACAAGTTTTCTTCCGAAGCTTCAAACTATGACCTCTAGTTCTAGAGCCAGCCATATCGAAATATCGATCCCTATCCACTCTATCATAACCATGAAGGAATTTAAAGACTGTCACCATATCCCCCCTTACTCTTCTAGCTTCGAGTGATGGCAAGTCTAACTCCCTCAGCCTCTCATCATAACCGAGATTGCGTATTTCTGGCACCAGTTTCGTGGCATGTCTTTGAACTTTTTCAAGCTTACCTATGTGCTTTTTCAAGTGCGGATTCCAAAAGGGGGCTGCATATTCGAGTTTTGGCCTCACATAGGTTACATAAATATTTCTGAACATTTCCTTGTCCATGTGCCTTAAGGCTACCCTTACATTTGATAAGAATGCATATGCTGCCCTTACTACGCCATTTATATGTATTTCTGGAGACAAATCTGCCAATATGTTTACTCCTAGATCTCTCTCATTTTCTGTCTCTTGAAGTTGTACTCCAGCCACCGAGTAGTCAAGCTTGGGCCTTCTTGCACTTGTACCCATTCTCATTACCTTACATTTTGAGGTATTGAATTTCATTAGCCACTTTTCTGACCACTCATGCAGATTATTTAGATCCTCCTGAAGTTCTCTACCATTGTTCTCGTTTTTTACTTTCTTCACAATCTTTGCATCATCTGCAAACATATTCATGAATGAGTTTACAGACTCTGGTAGGTCATTTACATATACAAGGAACAAAAGTGGCCCTAAAACTGAACCCTGTGGAACTCCACTACTAACTCTTCTCCATTCAGACACTGAGTGTCTTACTCTAACCCTCTGTTCCCTTCCTTCTAAGTAAGTTTTTATCCATTCCAAGACATTTCCACCTATTCTAGCCATTGATTGCAGCTTCCTAATAAGTCTCCCATGTGGAACAGTGTCAAACGCTTTCTGGAAGTCTAGGAATATGCAATCTGCCCAGCCCTCTCTTTCCTGTAAGATTTGGCTTACCTCATCATAAAATTCTAATAAGTTTGTTACTGTTGATCTTCCTTCTCTGAAGCCATGTTGCCTCACTGACAAAAAGTTGAAGGATTCCAAGTGAAGAGAGATATGTTTCCTTAGTAGTTTCTCCATAACTTTGCAAACTATGCTGGTCAAGGAAACTGGTCTATAGTTCAGAGCCGTATCCCTCCTTCCCTTTTTGAAGATAGGTATCACATTTGCTTGTTTCCAGCATCTTGGAATCTCCCCCGACTCCAATGACTCCTTAAATATGATACTTAGTGCCACTGATATTGTGTTTGCGCATTTTTTAAGCACATGAGGGGATATGTCATCAGGACCTGTAGCTTTATGAACATCTAAATCCATCAGCGCTTTGCATACCTCTGTGGCTGTAAGGTTGATGTTCTCTAATACCGGCCCTTGAGCTTCTATCACTGCAATCTGAGGGGGTGGGGTATTTTCTACTGTAAATACTGACTGAAACTCCTTGTTCAATTCTTTGCAGATCTCTTCGTCCGTCTCAGTGATGCTTCCATCCGCTCTCTTTAGCCTTAAAACCTGTTCTTTTACCTTCAGTTTTCCTCTGATAAAGCTGTGGAAAAGCTTGGGATTTTCTTTCGCCTTCCTGGTGATGTCCCTCTCATAATCTTTCTCTGCCTCTCTCCTTTTACTTAGGTAGTCATTTCTTGCTCTTTTGTAGGTTTGCCAGGCATTTATGTTTTTTCTCCTCCTATACCTTTTCCAGCATTTGTCTCTCCACTCCTTAGCTCTTTTACACCCATTATCGAACCATTTCTCTCTGGCATGAATTACACCTACTTTGGTGACAGGTATGCAGCAATCTACAATCTTCCCATATTTCTCACAAAAGATGTCATACATTTCTTGTACAGATTTGTTGTAAAATAAGGTTCTCCAGTCAATAACTGCAAAAAGCTCATTCATTTTGATGTAATCTCCTTTCTGATAGTTCCTCCTCATGTCCTCAGTGCCTCTACTCTCAGGAAGAATGTCTTCAATGATATACTCCATCAACAACACACAGTGGTCACTCTTTCCAATTGGTGGTTCATACTCAATATTTTCAATATCCAACACATTATCTGTGAACACCAGATCAAGTAGTGATGGCTCATCCCCACCCCTGGCTCTTGTTGGTTCCATTACATGTTGGTGTAGGAAATTCCCTTGTACGCAATCTAGGAATCTTGCACCAAAGGAGTCCTCACCACTGTGTGGGTCAAGATTTATCCAATCTATCTCTTTATGATTAAAGTCTCCCATAATCAAAATCCTACATTTTTTCTCCCGCGCCATGTTAACAACTGAGTTTATGACTTCAATCGTACCTATATGACTTTCCTCATAAATTTCAAGCCTATTTTGGTTCCTTGGTGGGTTGTATACAACAGTTATTATAATGCTCTCTGACCCAGTATTTATGCGAGCAACAAGAAATTCCCTGAACTCACTTTCTATAGCCAAGTTTATCTCTTCAACTTGAATCCTCTCACTTATGAGCAGTGCTATCCCTCCACCAGTCCTCTCAGATCTTTCGACCCTTAGTATTCTGAAGCCCTTAGGAAAAACTGTGACACTGTTTATGTCCTCACTCAACTTAGTCTCTGTAATTGCTACTATATCTGCCTTACTGTTGTGAATCCTATCTTTTAATTCTACTGCCTTACCAGCTAATCCATCAGCATTTGTGTATAACAATCTTAATGAGGCCCCATCCCCTGATCTTCTGTCATTATCTTCTTTATCTCCCCTTTGTCTGGCAGTATTCCGTAACGAAAGTTTTTCTTCTCTTCTTCATTTCTTTCATCATTTAACCTTCTTGCCTCTTGCAACAAGTTTTTGATCTTTCCCATCTCTTCCTGTGTTCTGTATCGTCTAATGAACACTTCTTTGCATTCTTGAAGGTCTTTTAGACTTTTTTTTCTCAACAATATTTCCCTACATGTCTCCCCTCTCTCAAAGGTTACTTTTGTTGGTCTCGGCTTTCCTTCCCTCGAATATTTACCTAGTTGGTGTATGTTTACAATATCCTCAGGACCACATACTACTCCAAGCTTTCTTATCAGGTCTACAACCCTAGCTTTATTTTCTTCAAGTCTCCCCTGCCATGTTGGCTCCTGGGATTCACTTATGCCTGAGATTACCACTGTCTTCTCCTTATCAAGTGCCTGTCTGATGAGTGGGTTTGCCCTTTCCATCACAACGTCTTTCATTTTTTCGATTACTGTCTCTTTAAAGTCAACTGTTTGTATGTTTTCCAGTGCCACCACCTTTACAGCCTCTTTTACTGCCACATTCCCCTTTAGTGCATCAGCAAAGGACGTTTTCATGGCATCATTTTCCATATTCAGCTCCTGGAACTCTTTTCTGAACTGTTCAATGTTTTCCTTAATCTGAACATTCCAAGCAGCAATCTCGTCTCTCTCAGAAGATAGCAGTGAACTAACATCTAATTCCTTTAGGTTGTCATTTAGCTGTTTGTTTTTATCTTCTTGATTAGAAATTCTAGATTCTAGTTGACTCTTTTCCCCTTCCAGCTTCTTTATTCTTTTTTCTAGTTCCTTTCTCTCCTGCCCTTGTGCTTTATTTGCTTCCTCCAAAGATCTTATTTGTTCTCTGAGTGTTTCATTCTCTTTCATTTCTCCATCCATATTCCGAATTTTATCATCAAGGCTTG
>JAXCGZ010012749.1:0-10000 GCA_037179515.1 Halocaridina rubra
TACATATATTGACACAACTCGGTAATATGAAGCTCTTCATTCCAAAGTGATTGGACACTCAGATAGTTTAACATATTATATTTTTGTCTCACTGGTTGGGAGAAAGGACACTCAATTAGCACATGTTCTTCACTCTGAACTGCCATTTGATCACAAGCACATACTCTCATTTCTCTTGGTGTTCTGCTCCACCTTCCAGTCTCTACACGCAACTCATGAGACATTACTCTTAACCTTGTGAATTAGGGGTTATGCGGGTCGGTTTTGTCACTATTTTGTGTTAACTACAGAGTGTTGATCACCCTTTTCATTTTGTTATCTTCTTATTCTTCCTCTTCCTCTTCTTCCTCTTCCTTTTCTTCCTCTTCCTCTTCTTCCTCTTCCTCTTCCTCCTCCTCCTCTTCTCTTCTTCTTCTTCTTCTTCTTCTTCTTCTTCTTCTTCTTCTTCTTCTTTTTCTTCTTCTTCTTCTTCTCCTTCTTCTTCTTCTGCAGGACAGGCAGGAGAGCTGTCATGGCTCTTTGCTCTTCGTCAGTGGTTAAGACATGGAGGCAGTAGGAATCCCTGGACAAACAGAACAAAGGGTCAACGGGTGTGGAAGGACTATTCTTTGGGAAGAAATAGTTCTTTTTTACATGATGGAACAGCTAGACTTATTCACTTTAGACTTGAAATGTTCGAATAATTTAAGAGCTTGTATATGCCTAAAGACCTCATCACCGTTTGATTCGTAAATCTCTGCATCTTTGTTGAAAGCGCATCTTAACATTGTCGAGAAGTCGTCCAGAGAGAGACGGTTATTTGGATCCTCGGACAGAGTACTTCCAAGCAGAGTCTTTAAGATGGGATTTCGATCGTAGGAATCGCATCGGTCCAGAATGGTACCCAATAGAAATCCCAGAGAGTATACATCACTAGCTGGAGTCACCCTTTGGCCTCTTTTGAATTCGGGTGCCATCCATGGAAACATTCCCCACAACGTAGTTACTTTGTATTTCTGTTTCACCGGCGTTTCACCCATCTTACAGGCTGCTCCAAAATCTATGAGATGCACCTGTCCTGTCCTCAAGTCTAGCATAATGTTGTCGGGTTTAATGTCGTTATGCGAAATTCCCATGGCGTGCATTTCTTTAACGCGCTGCAAAACTTTATACAGTGTGTTTAAGTGTCCATCGTGATCGTTAACGTTGTACATATTTTGCAGCATGTTAATGTTGCCCACGCGTTCGCATACAAACGCCCCATTAGTAGCGGCCAATAACATTGGTGTTCCTCCAGCACCGTTCAGGTATTTCATGATTTTCATTTCTTTATGATTGGTAACGCCGCCATAGAACTCTTTCAGAATGCTTAATTTGCCATCAAACTTAATCTCACTTATTTTAGCATTGCCTCCCAGTGCTAAGGTATGGATAGAATCAATGCGTTGGGAGAACTCATCCTTACCCAGAAATTTGATGTCTATATCGAGAAAATCAATTTCTTTTTCATCTGGAAGATTGCTTTCATTTTTCTCCTTCATTTCTTGAAACTGTGAAGTACTACCACCTCGGACACATGTAGATGATTCGTATTCGCAGAGAGATGCACTGGAAGCCGTATTAACATCGGCATAACTAGTCATATCTCTGATGACTTCTTCTGTCCTTAAAATGGTAACGCTAGAAGATGAGGCGTTTTTCTCTAGTGATGCATTCTGGTCTTCTGAAGGTGACCGACAAGTTACATACTTAATTCCACGTGCGACCTTAGGTTCCAGATTGTCGCTGGTGTTCGTTTTCTTTGGCTCTGGATAATTTTCTTTATTCATTCTAAAACTGGAGCCAATAGGTCTTGTGTCAATCGTATTAACGTTTCTGGAACTATAAAGTCCAGTGGATTTTTGCGTGAAGACATCTTGGGACACGGAGTTTATGCATTTGTTGAATTTCCTGTGCAATTGCCAAAAAACAGCTAACAACACTAAAAAAGGTAATGTAAAGAATAATTGATAATTTTTCATGGCCATATCTGTTGGTAATTTATAATGTTCACTTACTCTTTGAACATTTGCTTCTTATCCAGGTTGATCAGATTCAACTTGCTGTTCTCTTGGTTGTACCACCGCCTTTGCCAGTGGGGCTAAATTTTTGGTTAACCATTCCCTTCTTTGCCATATGGCAAAATGATGTCTCTCTATCTATCTGTCTAATTATCTATCTATCTATCAATCTATCTATCTATCTATCTATGTATCCATTTATCTATCTATCTATCTATCTATCTATTTATCTCTATCTATCTATTCACCCTCCCTCCCACCTACCCCTAAAAACCCCACCCCTACCGCCCAACAAACCCACCCACCGACCCCAACCAACCAAGCTACCCCCCCCCCCACCCACATTTTGATAATTTCGGAAAATATTGAACTAATAGGAGTATTTGAGATATGTGTTGGATCGTGGTGCTTGTATATTCTATGGTTCGGTCACCCCTTAAGGGGGGTTCACACGGTCGAACGGTTCGTCGAACGCAGTTCGACAGACAAGTGTTTGAAGTGATGTTCGAACGTGTGAACGGGGTATTTGGTTGTTGAACAAACCAAATACCCAGTTCACACGTTCGAACATCACTTCAAACACTTGTCTGTTGAACCACGTTCGACGAACCGTTTGACCGTGTAAACCCCCCTATGCAAATGAGAATGGGGCCTTGTATATAGACATTATATTTGTTATAATAAAAGGGTATATAAGAAACTTTTTGGAGAGTATAAAACATGAAAAAGAATTTTTGAATGAAAAAAAAAAATAAATGAAATCTTAAATAGGCTGTCCCCGTCACAACAGGCTGAAATAATAGTCCAAGTAATGAAGACCAAATAATGATAAGAAAGTTAGCAAAGAGATAGGGATGGAGAGTGTCATGACTTGTCAGATATGAAGGGTTAGTAAGAGATGTGTAACGAATATGAAAGACTTTCATCGGTGATGATGAAGGCAAAGGAAAAGAACCGTAACTGAAGATTCCACACTGCACTTCAACTTACTATATCTGTACAACTTTAGTACTTCATAAATATACTGACATATAGTTTATTGACAAAATATTACAAAAGTATTACAAAAATATATTAAATTTTTTCTTTTTGCACAAAATAGCATAAGTAATAGAAACAATATTTTGTCCATCAAAAAAAATCTTAGCCTAAAGAATAATACACATATTATCACAAACTTACCAACAAAAGTAAATAATCATATTTATCTTAATGCCTAATTCTGAAATACAGTTAGAAGAATAGAATACATCCAAATATTACAAATTAACCTATACATACAAAAATCAATGCTTTCCTCATTACAAGGTTGAATCTCTTCCTTATCTGTACAACTTTAATACTTCATAAATATATTGACACAACTCGGTAATATGAAGCTCTTCATTCAAAAGTGATTGGACACTCAGATAGTTTAACATATTATATTTTTGTCTCACTGGTTGGGAGAAAGGACACTCAATTAGCACATGTTCTTCACTCTGAACTGCCATTTGATCACAAGCACATACTCTCATTTCTCTTGGTGTTCTGCTCCACCTTCCAGTCTCTACACGCAACTCATGAGACATTACTCTTAACCTTGTGAATGCCATTCGCAAATAATCTGGTACAAACTCTTTGCTACTATACACTTTATGTACTGTCAACTGACTATTTAAAATTTGTCTATATGTAAGATATTTTGTGGCACCTTCGGGTTTATTCAGTATTACAGATTTTATTCCACTTAGAGCAGAAGCTTCCACATTATTTGCAATATATGAATTTAAGAATTGATAACCAGGTGTATTTTCCCGTCTGCAGATGTCAAATACCACATAGAAAGGTTCTTCATTGTTAACCTGTTGCATTTTTTTGGTTAAAAATCCCCTTCTTCTTTCATTAACTTCATGTACTAAAGTTTCCAAACCACTTTCTATTAAACATAAGGATATTGGAGTGTTGTTTCTCACTCCCAATAAACACTTTACTGCCCTGTTATAAAGTTTTTCCATGCAAGCTAAATTACTTGTGAACCAACTCTCAGAGCCATACAAAAGTGAAGAACTCAAAGCAGCTTTAAAAACTTTAACCTTATATGCATAGGGCATACTCATGTTATTTATACAGAATATACTAAACTTATTGACTGTTGCCGTACCATCGATTTCATGCTGTTTAAGTACTGAGTGCATATTTGCATCATCAGTAAACCATGCACCTAAGTATAGATACTTTTTACAATAATCTATTTTTATGTTGTTTATCACTATTGATGCTTTATCTCTGTCTTTTCCATTAACAACAAAATACTTTGTCTTCTTTTCATTAATCACCATACCATAAGCATTACAATAATCTAATAGAGCCTCAAGTTTTGATATGCACTTTTCACGAGATGTACTTACAATCACCGTGTCATCCATCATTAAAAGAGTATGTAAAGTTCCCAAAAAACCATCAATTCTCACTTTTTCTTTAATCATTCTCACCATTTTATCCATATAAATGACAAACAAAATGCAGCTCGTAGGAGCTCCTTGGCGTATACCTATAGATGTTGTTATTATAGCAGATTTTAACACACTTTTTGTACATGAATAAATATTTTGGATAGCTGACAACATAACCCTTCCACATCCCACCGACTTGAGACACTCTATTAAATCATATTTTGGTACCCTGTCGTACGCCTTACTAAAATCCACAAAAACGATATACAATTTTTGCTTCTTGCAAGCAGCATAATCCATCAGTAACCTTAAAGCCAAAATCTGCTCTATACACCCTCTACCCTTCTGAGCTCCGGCCTGACACTTATCTATATTAAACCATAAACTTAACCGTCTCATCAAAAGCATATCATAGATTTTTGCCAAGGTGTTCATTATACTTATGCCCCGATAGTTTCCGCAATCTCTTCTATCCCCAGATTTAAATAAAGTGATCAGTTTATTGTGGCACCAAGCAAATGGATAAAGGACATTTAAGAAAAGGAAATTAAAAATTGTGAGGAAAAAGGATAACCATGTCTGTGGTAGCATCGTAAATAAACCAGGACACATTCCAATATAACTCTTATCTTTTTTTATACTTTGCACTGCCATGTCTAACTCTTGAGCAGTAAAGGGATCATCCAATATGGGAATATTAGGTGAGTCTGACACATCAATGATTTGATTAGGATTAACTGTCGGAGGATTAAACAAATTTTCGAAATGCAATTTGAAATTGACATCTTCAGGTTGCACATCATTGGGTTCCACCACATTGCCATTCCAGTTAATAGATTTCCATATAATTTTTGGATCATTTTTTTCAAATATTCTCCTCCATCGAGGGTGGTCTTGATCCCATCCATTAAACTCTAACTCCCCAGATTGAAAAACTCTGCAGTCTCTTGCTACATTATTGATAATCTTATTACCTGTCTCTAAAATATTAAAAATGTTCTCATTATGAATTTCAAATAATTCTGGGGGCTGAGTTTCATTCATGACTAATTTGAATCTATCCAAGTCTACATTCTTATGGGAAGGACCCCGGATTGTGTAACTGTTTTCAATATATTGAACATTATAGCAAGAACTACCTAAATTTAAAGCCCTCTCCATCAGCAAGGATGGCACTGTTTCCTGAATATCATTAAGATCAAGTTGAACCATTAGTGGGGCGTGGTCAGATCCTACAATATTCTGGTTCATTTCAACAGATTTTACATATTTCAGTGTATTTTCTTTTAAGACACATACATCAATCTCAGATATCCAATTTGATCCTCTTTTAAAGGATAAACCTCCTTCTAACTTTTTACCCTTATATACTAGGTGATTACCTATCACCATTGTGCTGCCACGGCAAAGGTTCAGCAATTGTCTGCACAGTAGCTATGTAGTGGCATAGTGTATATTTTCTTTCTTTATTTGGAGTGTTGTAGTGGTATGATATATGTCTTCTTTATTTATATATTTATTTATTAATTGATATATATATTTTCACTTTATTTATTAATATTTTTGTTGTTGTTCTAAACTGATCCCTTAATTTTGCTTCTTTTTGTCATAACGAACTGTACATTGTTTTGGTTTTCTGTTCTATGGCAACACCGACACTGTATTTGCCGCCTTTTTCGTCTAATGTGATACTTTTGGTCTGTTCATTTTTTATACATAAAATTGCTTAAAAATAAATGACTTTTTCGTATTGTGATACCTTAAATGATATTGTGGTAATCTTGATATCTTGTAAACACTGAACTATAGCTACACGTGTTCGACTGCCAGAGCAGCCTCGCATAGTATCTTATCTCCAACACCAATCGAAGATTAGGAGATAATCTCCGCGTCCTCCAGTCTAGAACCTCTGTCAACTCACATAATGAGTTAGCAGATATAGATGCGTGGAGTCGGTGGTACAACAGCTTCTAGAAGCTCAGAGAAGGAAGACGTACCGGAACACTTGTGATAAATGCCTAACTTCTACCTGTTTTTGAAGGTTATAAAGTGAAATATTCCTCTGACATATCAGTAAGATAACTGTGATCGGTGTGACAGTGAAAAAAAAAAAGTGATATAAATATTGGTAAGGCATATTTAAAAAAAGAAAACAATCTACCAGGCCCCCACGGAATATTTTCTGCCAGTTGCCATGGTAACCGTTTTTTGTTTGCTGTTTATTGAACGTTTTTCTTTGATTTAGCAGGGCAAACTCTTATAAAAAAAATGCCTACCTACGATAGTATTGAGACTGTAAAAGGCCTGTCACAAACACAGATAAATAAGCTTACAAATGCACAGTTAAAAGAGGCACTAGCAACTGCATTAGGTGAATATAAAGATGAACCTTCAAATGCAACATTGTTGCAAGAAATAAGGAATTTGAAGAAGGATATAGAAGAGATTAAATCTGTCGAGGATAAAGTTACCACATTATCGTCAAAATTAGATGAAGCATTTTCCATAATAAATCAACAACAGATGTTTATGGAATCTTTGGATGCCAGAGACAGACAGAAAAAGATTATTATTACTGGAGTCCCAGAGGAAGACGACGAATTAGGAGACAGTGATCAAGCAAAGGTGAAAAATATTCTTGAAGCAGTAGGCTATGATGAACAGTGTGATACCTCCGAGTGGGAAATAAGAAGACTTGACAGAGAAAATGATAGAAAAAAAAGAGGCCAATACTTTTAGTTGTAATGACCAGAAGAGGAGAAAATCCATTTTGGATAATGCAAAAACGCTGAGGGATAAACAGGCTCCCTTTTCATCTCTCTCTCTCTCTCTCTCTCTCTCTCTCTCTCTCTCTCTCTCTCTCTCTCTCTCTCTCTCTCTCTCTCTCTCTCATATATATATATATATATATATATATATATATATATATATATATATATATATATATATAAGATATACATCCTGCTGTAAGAAGAGAGCTTGCTCGACTACGGAAGAGGGAGAAAGAAGAAAAGGAGAGACCAGAAAATCAAGGTGTTAATATCCATTACGACAATCAGCGTCGTATATTATTACGTGATGGTGAAATTATTGACAGGTATGCTCCTTCGCATTTTTAAGATGTGCACAAAATAGCGTATTTCCCAGTGAGCTCAATATGTGTTGTTGGGATATTGCAGGTGTCAAGGACAAATTGAACAATTCTGATATATTATCATTTATTCTCGGGTTTCATATCGTGTGGCTTTTGGAAATAAAAACTATTGCTCGTATTAGTGTACCAGGATTTTACACTTATCATAACCCCTCTAAGTACTGTGGTAATAGGGGAGGCGTTCCAATGCTTGTAAAATGCTCGCTTTCAAAATATATCAAAAATGTAAATGTAAATGTTGAAGGCCAAATTTTGCTAGAATTGTCATGTTTTCCAGGCTTTATATTTGGTGGGGTATATATACCACCGAATGACTCCTTATTTTCAGCCAGCTTGTTTTGGTAACCTAAGCTCAGTTGTGAATGAACAAAATAAGGTTGTACTAATGGGTGATTTGAATTCGCGTGTAGGTATGCCTGTTCTTTATGATGAAAGTTTCAATTCATACAAATATGAAGGGGGTAATAGATACAAGTGTGAATGAAAATGGGAGACAATTGCTGAACCTTTGCCGTGGCAGCACAATGGTGATAGGTAATCACCTAGTATATAAGGGTAAAAGGTTAGAAGGAGATTTATCCTTTAAAAGAGGGTCAAATTGGATATCCGAGATTGATGTATGTGTCTTAAAAGAAAAAAACACTGAAATATGCAAAATCTGTTGAAATGAACCAGAATATTGTAGGATCTGACCACGCCCCACTGATGGTTCACCTTGATCTTAATGACATTCAGGAAACAGTGCCATCCTTGCTGATGGTGAGGGTTTTAAATATAGGTAGTTCTTGCTATAATGTTCAATATATTGAAAACAGTTACACTACCCGGGGTCCTTCCTATAAGAATGTAGACTTGGATAGATTCAAATTAGTCATGAATGAAACTCAGCCCCCAGAATTGTTAGAAATTTATAATGAGAACATTTTTAATACTTTAGAGACAGGTAATAAGATTGTCAATAATGTAGTAAAAGACTGCAGAGTTTTTCAATCTGGGGAGTTAGAGTTTATTGGATGGGATCAAGACCACCCTCGATGGAGGAGAATATTTGAAAAAAATGATCCAAAAATTATATGGAAATCTATTAACTGGAAAGGCAATGTGGTGGAACCCAATGATGTGCAACCTGAAGATGTCAATTTCAAATTGCATTTCGAAAATTTGTTTAATCCTTCTACAGTTAATCCTAATCATATCATTGATGTGTCTTCCTCACCTAATATTCCCATATTGGATGATCCCTTTACTGCTCAAGAGTTAGATATAGCAGTGCAAAGTATAAAAAAAAGATAAGAGTTATATTGAAATGCGTCCTGGTTTATTTATGATGTTACCACAGACATGGTTATCCTTTTTCCTCACAATTTTTAATTTCCTTTTCTTAAATGTCCTTTATCCATTTGCTTGGTGCCACAATAAATTGATCACTCTATTTAAATCTGGGGATAGAAGAGATTGCGGAAATTATCGGGGCATAAGTATAATGAACACCTTGGCAAAAATCTATGATATGCTTTTGATGAGACGGTTAAGTTTATGGTTTAATATAGATAAGTGTCAGGCCGGAGCTCAGAAGGGTAGAGGGTGTATAGAGCAGATTTTGGCTTTAAGGTTACTGATGGATTATGCTGCTTGCAAGAAGCAAAAACTGTATATAGTTTTTGTGGATTTTAGTAAGGCGTATGATAGGGTACCAAAATATGAATTAATCTAGTGTCTCAAGTCGGTGGGATGTGGAAGGGTTATGTTGTCAGCTATCCAAAATATTTATTCATGTACAAAAAGTGTGTTAAAATCTGCTATAATAACAACATCTATAGGTATACGCCAAGGAGCTCCTACGAGCTGCATTTTGTTTGTCATTTATATGGATAAAATGATGAGAATGATTAAAGAAAGAGTGAGATTTGATATTTTTTTGGGAAATTTACACTCTTTTAATGATGGATGACACGGTGATTGTAAGTACATCTCGTGAAAAGTGTATATAAAAACTTGAGGCTCTATTAGATTATTGTAATGCTTATGGTATGGTGATTAATGAAAAGAAGACAAAGTATTTTGTTGTTAATGGAAAAGACAAAGATAAAGAATCAATAGTGATAAACAACATAAAAATAGATTATTGTAAAAAGTATCTGTACTTAGGTGCATGGTTTACTGATGATGCAAAAATGCACTCAATACTTAAACAGCATGAAATCGATGGTACAGCAACAGTCAATAAGTTTAGTATATTGTGCATAAATAACATGAGTATGCCCTCTGCATATAAGGTTAAAGTTTTTAAAGCTGCTTTGAGTTCTTCACTTTTGTATGGCTCTGAGAGTTGGTTCACAAGTAATTTAGCTTGCATGGAAAAACTTTATAAC
>JAXCGZ010012750.1:0-5000 GCA_037179515.1 Halocaridina rubra
AACTGTGTTTATAAATTAGGCTTTAAGTTACTATTATTATTATTATTATTTATATTACTAGACACAAAGCAATCACTAGCCTAAAGCACATTTTGTTTCTCTGTGTCATTATTATTACTATTATTATTATTATTAATATTGTGATATAATGAGTTGGCGGCAGCCCAAAGTACTTCTCACCTTTCTCTCTCTCTTTCTTTCCAAGCAGTTGCTCTTGTCCAAAGGTGCCACAACTGAAAATCCTAAATCTGCTTCTTCAGATTTTGTTTGTTAAATCCAAAGTCTGTTAAACAGAGAGTTGAGTATACATTTATACATACATATATACAGGGTGTCCTAAAAAAATGTACTCACTCTTTGACTGCCCATTACTCGTACCATTTTTTTTTGTGTCAGGTGCAAATTACCCTACATAATGGCAAACATATGATTAACATTTGAAGAAAGAAAATTTGTCGTAAAATACTACAGGAAGTACGAAAAGGTCACGGAAAGGCAAAGACAATTTAGAAGACAGTTTCACAAGGATCCACCAACGCGACGCACCAATGCTCGCATCAAAGATAAGGTTGAAGCAGATGGAACTGTTCAAGACATCCATAAGCAACGTTCTGGAAGACCTCGAACAACCACCAGCCTCACAAGAGAAGAAGAATTGGTGGAAATGCTCCTCCGATCCCTAAAAAAATCTGAGCGTCCATCGCATGTTGAAGGAAGCCCATTGGAAAAGTAATATCCCAATATTTAGCGTTGTATTCCCTGTACGTTCCCCTAACCTCACGCCAATGGATTTTTTTTATGAGGTTATCTCAAAGATAAGGTTTACGCCGCAAAACCAAGGACAGTCGATGAGTTGAAAGAAGAAATTGGAGGACAATGTCTCGCAATTCCAAATTAAACGATCCACAATGTTGTCAATTCCATTGGTCCATGTTATCAGCTGTTTTTGGAAAATGATGGAAACCATCTTGAAAATTTGCGAACATGCAGTAATGACCAGACTATACTAGGGGGAGGAGACTAATGATTTCTTTTGTATCTCTTGCATCTATGTCAATTAACACCTAAATCAGAACAAAATATATGAGTATTGGCCAGTCAATGAGTGAGTATATTTTTTGGGACACCGTGTATATATACACCTATATCTTAGAATAACGCGAAGGTAGGTTCTCATAAGTGCCGCGTATTGTAATTTTCGCGTAATATAACAAGTCATTTTCCATAATAAACAATGATAATGGGCATAGATACATTCCACAACCGTCCATAGACACAATACCAAAGATATAAGATTAGTAAAATATATTTTATAAGTACATAACTAAGCAGAAAGACCTGCAGTTATTTATATTAACATGCAAATAGTGTACAGTATACAAGATATACAGATTTACTGCACAGTAAACAAATCAATGCACTTTATTATGCGGTGGGCAACAGGCATACACTGGGACGTGCATGGTGGCGGTGAGAACGAGGATGTAAAACGTTTTGCCGCCTCCGTATCAGCTGATGCACCCTCGCACACTATTTCCCAGACGATATTATATGGCAAGTTTTTTCTTAATGCTTTTTTCTTCAAATCTCTTCATAATATTCGATCGCATTAAGCGGTAGAAGAGGAGGAGGATGCGGGAGAACGAACCTCTATCTGCAAACATTTTGCCGCTTCCCTATCAGCTGATGCTTATCACTATTCAGTCGCAATATCTTACTCATAAAATATTTATTTACTCACCCTATTTGGGGTTTATCTAATTTTCAAGATTATTATATTATCAATATTCCTTGGTTCTAAACATTATTCTATCTTCTTTACATATCGACAATGCTGCACGAAATCTTAACATAAAAAATATCAGCTGAGACAAAAAGAAAACTATACAATTCATTAAAAAGAAAACATATATCCTACTGTAGATGGGAAACTTAAATAAAATATATATACAGTATCCTCTACACGCTATTTCCTTGACGATATTATATCAAAAGTTTGTTTGCTGTTTGTTCTTAATGCTCTTTTTCAATTCTCTTCATAATATTCAATCACATTAAACGGTAGAAGAGGAGGAGGATGCGGGAGAACAAACCTCTATCCGCAAACGTTTTGCCGCTTCCGTATCAGCTCATGCTTATCACTATTCAGGCACAATATCTTACTCATAAAATATTTATATACTCACGCTACTTGGGGTTTATTTAATTTTTAAGATTATAGTATTATTAATATTCCTTGGTTCTAAACATTACTCTATCTTCTTTACATATAGACCATGCTGCACGAAAACTTAACATAAACAATATCAGCTAAGACAAATAGAGAACTATACAATTCGTTACAAAGAATACGTATATTGTATTGTATGTGGGAAACTTAAATGAAATATATATATTCTCTACACGCTATTTCCCTGACGATATTATATCGAAAGTTTGCTTGCTGCTTGTTCTTAATGCTTTTTTCAATTCTCTTCATAATATTCGATCGCATTAAGCGGTAGAAGAGGAGGAGGATGCGGGAGAACGAACCTCTATCTGCAAATGTTTTACCACCTCCGTATCAGCTGATGGCCCCTCGCACACAATTTCCCTGATGATATTATATCGAAAGTTTGTGTGCTATTTGTTCTTAATGCTTTATTCTAATTCTCTC
This sequence comes from Halocaridina rubra, assembly GCA_037179515.1. Taxonomy (NCBI): domain Eukaryota; kingdom Metazoa; phylum Arthropoda; class Malacostraca; order Decapoda; family Atyidae; genus Halocaridina; species Halocaridina rubra. The sequence continues at coordinate 2,657 of JAXCGZ010012750.1, forward strand.
CATAATATACGATCGCATTAAGCGGTAGAATAGGAGGAGCAGGAGGGAGAACGAACCTATAACCAAAACGTTTTGCCACTTTTGTATCAGCTGATGATTATCACTATTCAGTACCATATATTACTCAAAAAATATTTATTTACTCACTCTATTTGGTATTTATCTAATTTTCAAGATAATAGCATTATCAATATTCCTTGGCTCTAAACATTATTCTATCTTCTTTACATATCGACCATGCAGCACGAAATCTTAACGTAAACAAAGTCAGCTGAGACAAAAAGAAAACTATACAATACGTTACAAAGAAAACATATATCGTACTGTACATGGGAAACTTAAATGAAATATATATATTCTCTACACTCTATTTCCCTGAAGATATTATATCGAAAATTTGTTTGCTTTTTGTTCTTAATACTTTTTTTCTATTATCTTCATAATGTTCGATCGCATTAAGCAGTAGAAGAGGAGGAGGATGCGGGAAAACGAACCTCTATCTGCAAAGGTTTTGCCGCTTCCGTATCAGCTGATGCACCCTCGCACACTATTTTCCTGACGATCTATCTATCTACCTTAGCTGTTTCCCTCTTTAACTGGGGGGTAGCCAACATCAAAAAAGAAAACAATAAGGGGATTACTTTGCTTTATGGGCAATGACGAGGGGGCTAGCAACCGTTCAGATGGCACTGCTGGAGTGCCACAGCCCATTCTCCCGGCTCTTCCACAACCTGTGTCGGTTCACAACTGCCAACTCCCCTACTGCCCCTACCACAGGGCTACCTCTGTAAGATGCAGCCCCGTGGTAACAGCAGATGCCCATCAGAGCTGCACCACAATCGCTCGCCACTCATTCCTATTCCTAGCACGCTCATTTGCTTCCCTCACATCCATCCTCCTATCATTCAGGGCTCTCCTTACTCCATCAATCCACCCAAACCTAGGCCTCCCTCTAGCATTTCTCCCATCTACTCTCGCATTCATCACCTTTTTCAGCTGTCTTTCATCATCCATCCTTTCCACATGGCCAAACCATCTCAGAACATTCATATCTACTCTGCCTGCAATTTCTCTCCTCACACCCGTTCTTGCTCTCAACACTTCATTCCTAACCCTATCCAACAGAGATAAACCAATCGTACTCTTCAGGCATTTCATCTCAAACACATTTAGTTTCCGTCTCTCACTTACTTTCATACCCCATATTTCTGATCCATACATCGCAGTTGGCACAACCACTTTCTCATACAAAACTTTACTAACATTCATTTCCAACCCTCTATTCTTCATCACTCCTTTCAGCACACCCAACACTTTACATCCTTCATTCACTCTGTGACACACATCTGCTTCCACTCCACCATTTGCAGCTATAACCGAGCCTTAATACTTAAACTGATCAACTTCCTCAAGTGTCTCTCCATTCAACACAACATTCAATCCAGCACCATCCTCATTTCTTGTACACCTCATAACCTTACTCTTTCCCACATTCACTTGCAACTTCCTTCTCTCACACACCATTCCAAATTCTGACACTAACTGACACAGCTTTTCCTCTGAATCTGCCACCACCACAGTATTATCTGCAACAGTAACCGATTCAGCTCCCACTCATTATCATCCCCATCTACCATTCTCAAACCTCAACCACGCATTTGCTCATTCACCTCTCTTACCACTCCATCACTATACAAATTGAACAGCCATGGTGACATCACACATCCCTGTCTCAGTCCCACACTCACTGGAAACCACTCACTCACTTCATTCCCTACCCTAACACAAGCTCTACTGCCCTAATACAAACTCTTCACTGCATGCAACAATTTACCATTAATTCCATATAATCTCAAAATATTCCACATTGCTTCTCTATCAACACTATCATACGCTTTCTCTGACGATATTACAGTAAATCGACAGTTTGTTTGCTGTTTGTTCTTAATGCCTTTTTTCCATTATCTTCATAATATCCGATCGCTTTAAGTGGTAGAAGAAGAGGAGGATGCCAGAGAGGTGCCTCCTAGGCAGACGATTATTTACTCAAATGAAAATTTTTTTTCGAATTTTGTATATTTTTTCTATTATTTTTTAGGGGCATTATTCCAATTTTTCAAATTATAAACACGCGCAAAAAGCAAACTAGGTGTATATATACTCTATATATATATATATATATATATATATATATATATATATATATATATATATATATATATATATATATATATATATATATATATATATATATACAGAGATCCCCCCATTATCGCGGGGATTCGGTTCCGGGACCCGGCGCGAAACAGGAAAATCGCGGAGTAGGATCAGCCTATATGTACAT
>JAXCGZ010012750.1:10000-16512 GCA_037179515.1 Halocaridina rubra
AATTTAAGGTGGCTCTGCGAAGTAGTACTTACTGAGATATCATCAGGAGGGAACAGTAAAAGTTCTCTCAATGGATCATTATTGAGCATAACTTTATTCTTTGAGACGTATTCTTCAAAATCAATAGGATCTGCTAATCTTGGTTTGACCTGCAAAGATACAAAATGATGCCATAACCACTGAAGACAACTACATGGAGGCCACAAATGAACAAAAAACAGAGTAAGCAAGGTTTCATCAAACCAAGCATATCCTCATCCATTCCAAAAGCTGCTTTGAAGCAATAAAAATATTTTTGGAGAAAAGGACAAACAAGTCTTCTATCCCTTCTCCAATTTAGTTGCCTCATAAGCAATACAAGTAATACATATGCAGAAATTTTTCTCCACCACCACTATAGCTAAATACAACTGTTACTATTTAAAGACCACAAGAGATCTATATATTCAGATGGCATTTATATATTTATTCATTGATATATAAACAATAACAGAGACAGCTTTTCTAAGGGTAAGGTTTTCCATCTTAATGTTTGGCCTCAATAGTCTGTTAAAAACAAAAATAGTGATTGCTGGCAAATATGATTTGGGTTGTACCATATTCTATTGATACAGGTAAAAAATAGATTTCAGACATACTCTACACTGAAATTTCATGATGATAAAACAGTTTGCTAATCTATAGAACAAGATATCACAGAAAGTACTGTCTACGAAAATACGGTTTGTATTAGTACTATATCCTAGGAAAAACTTTTGGGCTAATATATTACTGAAAGGTCTTATACTTATTATGAAAATAAAACATGGGCAGAGGGCAATGTAGGTGAAATGGCACCAAGAATAGGATGCAACTTTTTCGTGTCCTTAAACTGGGTCCAAATCCATGACATTTTTGAAATACTGAAACAATGGTACTCCAACGTGACATACTGTTATTATAATAATCCCTGGATCTCTTAAATGAAATGAGATTCAAGTAGCAAACCTCATATAGTTCACAAAGATTAAGGCCAACACACACGCATAATTTTCATTACTTACATAAACTGTATATCGAATAAGGTGGAATAAGGGGCCCAGTGAGAGAGCATAACACCTCTCCACTCTCATATCTCATAATTGACGCCATTTTTTTTATCATTATTTCATTCAATATTGTATATATTCATATCCATCATTGCGTCTTATAGTTAATGCGAATTATGAAGTTGTTCTCTATAAACTTACTTTAAGATATGGTAAAAATATAAATATATATGAGAAATGAAACGTGTTTCTATACACATACAATCACTCTCGCCAGCGGGATGTATTTGAGTGAAGAGAACAAAGGTATTAGAACTATGCATAATACTATCACCAAAGTAGGCGCCAACAAAAGAATACAAGGCAATGTAGAAATACCTCATCCAATACTAGTAGTTCTAATTCAAGCAACTCTGCACTCTGACCATGAGAGAAATTGAATGAGGACGTTGGCTAAGTAACAAGTGAATGAAGGAGGTGGGTCTTTTTTTTTTTAACTCTGCAAGAGCTGGAGATAGTCCCCATTGCCTGCAGAGTCTATAAAATGAATGTGTGGCTGGAACTATGTAATTCTTCTTTTTTATTTAAGACCCACTTGATTCAAGATTGGCTATACCTCAACTGCAGAAAGAAACTCTTGAAAAATGCATGGAGACAAAAATAAAAATGTCATAATTACATAAGTCTCTGATGATGAGACATGAATTACTTTACTGTTCATTAACCACTACAACATCCTAAGAGCAGCTCTCCTGACTGACTTCTTGCTGGTCATTAAAAAGTGGAAAAATTGAGTGACTTTAATGATTTACAAACTTTATAACCAATACTGGCTTTTGAGCACAAATAGAGCATATTACTGATTCTCCTGCCACTAATATATTCTTATAGGATTAGCAAAATTTAATTATTGTGGGCACATTTATAGTTTCATATTGTTATTTCAATAAATAAGAGATAACGGTTCTCTCAACACCTTTTCTACATCAATCAGATACATTAATTCCTTTACAAAGACTGTGAACATTTTAAACTGTTATAGCATATGACAATCAACTACTCTGGCAGTAGATGATATAAACTACACATCAAAACAGATAAAAAATAAAACTCTCCTTGTCTGGCTAGATCAGTATGAGTATCTTTAATGTCCCCCCATTCATATGGGAAGTAACAGTGACAAATTAAATGGCAATTATTACAATTTATGAGATTTAAGTATTTTCACCATGCAAGGCTGTCACAGAAATTACTCTACTATTAGAACAAGCAGTCATCAAATCTGAAAAAATGTACTCCTATTTACTTCACCCATTTTTATAATTTCCTACACAGAACTTTTCAAAATTTGTGAAGGGTGTTGTCTGCACCTCTTCAATAGGTGGGGGGGATGTCTCCCATTTCTAGGTTCAGGCTTTGTTGACTAGAGATTCTAGAGCCTAGAAATGGGAGAAATTTCCCCCACCCATTGAAGAGGCTCAGACGTCCTGTGGAGGAGAGGTGATAAAAGTGTAAGCAGTAAAAAAAAAAATAAAAAAAATACTTCTCTTCAGAGTTCATAGTTGTTTTTTCTATTAGTAGAATCAGATATGTTACAGCCTAACTATTGCCATTCCTGTGCAAAGTATGAATAAGGTAATTATCTTACTTTACAGTAAAAAAGATTGGATATCACATAGATCCAATAATTCCTGATTTCTGTTATTTCTTTTCAAAGAATATTACATTTACACGGTAGAAGACACAGTATAAAATGCAAAGTGATCAGTTTGTACTAAGAGCTAGGACGGTGCCTTCTTGAAAAGGACTATGGTTTAAGCAAGTGTGATCATTACCCTAAGTGAATGATCTTTCTAACCTCAGACCGTGGTGAACCATTTTGATGACTCAAAGTCGCGAGCGGTACACTTTGCCTCGGATGGTGTAAGATGCAAAAATTAAATAAATTTCATAAAAAACATAAAGTAATTTATAACTCACTTGGGTTGCTGTGGCTTTCACTGCTTGTGACACATTTTCTCGAGCCTGGGCTGCCATACCAGGCTTACCCAGGGCCCGTGTAAATTTGCGTTCAGCCATATCTGTCAATAAAAATGACTGTTGAAAAAAAAGGCATGATAAATGCTATTCTTTATTTATAATAATGTAGCTTTCCGACAAAAGTTACAAAAGACTAAAAATTTGGCATATATTACTATACAACTTTTCTGAAACTATAAAGGCATTACAAACTTCATTTTACTGTATTATTATTACTATCATCATTTTTATTATTATTATTATTAATATTATTATAATAAGCCAAGCAAAAGCCCAGCTAAAAAAATGTCAAGACTATAAAACAGATGTCTCCAGCAGGGAAGCAACTTGGTGAGGTAAAGGAAGATAGAAAACAAATACACCTTGTTCTCAAAATAACGCCTAGATAGGTTCTCAGAAGTGTCGTGTAAATGGAAAATCGCGAGAAAAAACAAGTTATTTTCCATAGGAAACAATGATAAAGGGCATAGATTCGTCCCAAACTTTACATAGACACACCATGCCAAAGATATAAGTAAAAAAAATATTTTATTACTGCATAGCAAAGCAGAAAGCCCTGTATCTATTTTTAAGAGTGTACAAAAGATATTCATATTCACTTTACAGCTACAAATTAACATACATTACTATACTTTACTCTATTATGCAGTGGACAACAGTTATACAGTACACTGGGACATGCATGGTGGCAGTGAGCAAGTAACTTATGTGGTAGAAGAGGAGGAGGATGCAGGAGAACGAGCCTCTATCTGCAAATGTATATAAAGATAAAATAAGAATTATAAATAACCAAAGCAAGACTAAAAAACGAAAAAAAAAATTAATTATGCAATGCCTAAATCTACCATATGACAGATTAAAAAAAACTTAATCTACATTCTCTAGAGAGGCACAGAGTTAGGGGGGATATGATTGAGGTGTATAAATGGCTTAAAGGGATTAACAAGGGTGATATTAATAAAGTTTTATATATTCATGATCAAACCAGAACTCGTAATGGATTCTTATGTTCTTAATATTTTCAGAACACGTGTTTTGCATCCTCCTTCCATTTTCAAATTTGTATCTGGTTTCTGAATGACAAATTTGTTAATAAAATGTATCCAATTACTCTCTCTCTCTCATATATCTTTTCAAAAAACTAATTAAAACTTAGGTTTATTACCTTTAAAATGAGCACTGTAATGAACGTGATTAAGACTAAAGCCATAAATGTATTTACATAATAAGATGAAAAATTTCTGCCTAATTCCTGTTTAAGAGAGACATTACAAAGGATTCATGGAAAGGAAATTAATTTAACGGTCTTTTAACTCATTAACGTTTTTATTAAAAGTGCATTATTATATTTATCATTTGCTGCCCCAAACGACTCATCAGCTTGTAAAGTAATTGATGTATGCGTTGTTTGTAAGACTATTCTCCTTTTAATATAAATATATTCTATATAATGTAAGTGAAATGAAACGAGAGAGAGAGAGAGAGAGAGAGAGAGAGAGGAGAGAGAGAGAGAGAGAGAGAGAGAGAGAGAGAGAGAGAGAGAGAGAGAGAGGAGAGAGAGAGAGAGAGAGAGAGAGAGAGAGAGAGAGAATCTTTAATTAACTCTTGTTCATTCAACCAAAATTACATTATTTATTGTAAAAATAATGGTTTAATTACAAATTCGTAATAATAATGATATTAATAATAATAATAATAATAATAATAATAATAATAATAATAATAATAATAATAATAATAATAATTATAATAATCTCCACAATCATCATCAAAGGAAAATTATTGTTAAAAATAATAATAATAATAATAATAATAATAATAATAATAATAATAACAATAAGATCTAAGGAGAATTTTTGGAATAGACATCACGAGAGTAATGCAGAGGTATATTAAAACCCAGCAGAGAGCTAGATATTCATTACACATCTTTTATAATCCCTTCACATCTGACAGGTCATTACACTCTCCACCTGTTTCTCTTTACAGCCTGATAAAGGCTGTTTTATTTTGTCATTTTTTGGTCTATCCTGTTGGCGCAAAAAAAAAAAAGGGGGGGGGTTTATTCGCGAATTCCGATTTTTTAACTATTATTTTTGGGGGGCGTTATTGCAATTTCGCATATAAAAAAATCGCGTATAAAAGGAACAAGGTGTAAAATCATATCATATGGTACAACTTGGTATTGCAATACTGGAATTAATCGATAAAAAAAGTTCAATTTCTTCATCAAAGTCTGCTTAATAAAAACAAACTTGTGCCTGTCTAAGAGTTCTGAAGCTCCACTGACTCAACATATTTAGGCAATTCATTCAGGGTAGATGGTATAAAACTTCTTGAATACTGATGTAAAACTACTGGCATTGGCTGCATTCCAGGTAATATAAGTAGGACCGAATAATCCAGGTAGACCCCCATGAAAAGGATGAACATTGTAATATAGTCTATACAATAAGAAAAGCTTACACGTTGACTCGCTACAAGTTGGTGATTACTAAAAAAAATAGAGGTTTAAGTTTTTATCTAATATTTTAAGATGAGAATCTACAGACTATGACCAATATAGGGGACAATACTCTAGACTAGAAAGAAAAAGAGAATTTAAACAATTCATCATTTCAGAAATGACACCAAAAATCTTCAAAGACTTTAAGAAAATGATCATGGTTTTGATCTCTGCATTCAAAATAAAACTTATTGGCCCAATAGTTACTTTTTCCTCCCTGAAAAGAAAGAAAAAAACAAAAATGGAAATCTTTAATACAATATTTAACTATTTGATCTAATACATATTTCACTCCAAAGAGGTGACGATGAAACTGCCAGCAGACATTTAAGCTCTTATTCACATTAGGCTCCAATATACGTCATTCTAACACATGTTATCACCTCTACAAATACATGGGCCATTGTTCATATCACAGCTTTTGAATATTCCAGGCTCAGTATATTAAAGGTCACTCATTTCTAGTATAAACTACAGTAAAAAGTGAAAAAATGGGCTTTGAGATCTTAAAAATAAAAGAGGAAACCTAAGCAACTTAAAATTAAAAACCTTGAGAAATAGATACAAGAATTATTTATATACACTAATGGCATTTATACTGTATCCAGTCTGCACAAAAATGTCATAACATGCAAAGAGAGATGATGCCATATCTCCAAACAATTTTCTGTTTTGCATATTTGAATTTCAAGAGCCATTCATAGTTAGCATTGAAAACTGTTTCAATATTGCACATTTCATCAAGAGTGCCTTAGAACACATTAAAACTGGCAAGTCAAAGACATGAGAACATAGCATATTTAATGCACTTTTCTAAAGTCTAATGTTCAATGTGCATATGAGATGCAAATTGCAATGTATTACTGTACTTGTTTCTTTTTAAATTCAACCCTCTATTTAACAGACAAATACGGGGGACCACAGACTATTAAATCGAT
>JAXCGZ010012751.1:0-16484 GCA_037179515.1 Halocaridina rubra
CATAATAGTTTCTTGTTATTTTATTAGCGAGGAGGTAGTTCATGCTATCTCAATCCATAGTTTTAAGGACAGGTATGATAAGTATCGCTAAGTATAAAATGGAATCGATCAGGAGACGGGAAGATACGAGCTTTGGGATCTTTCCCGTAAACACAATTAGGTAATTACAATTAGGTAATTACACACGGCGGGCATTAGAAAACAAACATTCATTATCTCTTAAATTTTTCCTTGTGTTTTTGAGTGACCAAGACTTTAGATTAAAACATAAACAAAATTTCACTAAATAAGAAATCCTGCAGAGTATTGTGAGTAAAAAATTTATATTTGTTGTATGACGAGACTGTCCAAAATATTAAAGGAAAAAATTGAGAACATTTTCGTGAGGGGAAAGAGAAGAGGCTGTCCTGTTCTGCCTTGAAGGAAGTTTAGAAGAGTTTCCAGAGGTGAAGCCATCACATCACATTACCTATTTTTTTGTGCAAATTGGGGAAAGCTCTTAAGCCATTTACCTGATCCTGTGGTTCCATATATTGTTAAAATCAGTATCCTTCCCATTTATATTTATCTAATAGTTAGTTTGATACACGAAATAATTGAATAATTAAATACATGCCATTAATACACCTGTCAATAGTACTGAGTTAAGTTGCCAAGTAGTACAGCTGTCTTATTTTTCGTCATTATTTGCTTTTTTTTTAGCTTTCTCTTTTATTATTTATTTTTATTTTGTATATATATTAAGTTAAATATAAAGTCTGATCTTGTGATGACATACCTTGGTTAGAAGTGAGTTTATCAGTTAAGAAGAATAAATAGCATAAGCAGGTGGGTATCTCCTCAAATACAAATTCGAATTTTCCTTCAATTAACTTTTGTTTAGTTTGCATTTTTTTTCTCCTCATAATACCAAAGTCAAATTTTAAAGTTAGGATGTATGTTACCAGAAAAGAGATAAATTGAGTCACTAAATAGCACTTATATGAAGATATAAAAATTCAGTGTGAAGCTTAAATAAAAGTTTTTCTCCCTTTTTTTCTCTTTTTCTTCTTCTTTCTATATTCTGTGAAAGGGAAAACATAAAAATGAGGCTATCTCTGTCCCAAACCTCTCTCACCCATGGGTCGGGAAGAGGAGTAGCTATTAGGAGATTAAAACAGAAAATCATGGATTTAGAGGCAATGGTTATAAGCCTTGATGATAAAATTCGGCATATGGATAGAGAAATGATAGAGAATGAAACACTCAGAGAGGAAATAAGATTTTTGGAGGAAGCAAAAAAAGCACAAGGGCAGGAGAGAAAGGAACTAGAGAAACGAATAAAGAAGCTGGAAGTGGAAAAGAGTGAAGTAGAAACCAGAATTTCTAAACAAGAAGATAAAAACACACAGCTGCATGACAACCTAAATGAATTAGATGTTAGTTCACTGCTCTCTTCTGAGAGAGACGAGATTGCTGTTTGGAATGTCCAGAATAAGGAAAACATTGAACAGTTTAGAAAAGAGTTCCAGGAGCTGAATATGCAACATGATGCCATGAAAACTTCCTTTACTGATGCACTAAAGGGGAATGTGGAAGTAAAAGAGGCTATAAAGGTGGTGGCATTGGAAAACATACAAACAGTTGACTATAAAGAGACAGTAATCGAAGAAATGAAAGACGTTGTGATGGAAAGGGCAAATCCACTGATCAAACAGGCACTTGATAAAGAGAAGACAGTGGTAATCTCAGGCATAAGCGAATCCCAGGAGCCAACATGGCAGGGGAGACTTGAAGAAAATAAAGCTAGGGTTGTAGACCTGATAAGAGAGCTTGGAGTAGTTTGTGGTCCTGAGGATATTGTAAACATTCACCAACTAGGCAAATATTCGAGGGAAGGAAAGCCGAGACCAACAAAAGTAACCTTTGAGAGAAGGGAAACATGTAGGGAAATATTGTTGAGAAAAAAAAAGTCTAAAAGACCTTCAAGAATTCAAAGAAGTGTTCATTAGACGATACAGAACACAGGAAGAGATGGGAATGATCAAAAACTTGTTGCAAGAGGCAAGAAGGTTAAATGAGGAAATAAATGAAGAAGAGAAGAAAAATTTTCATTTCAGAGTTCTTCCAGACAAAGGGGATATATAGAAGATAAGGACAGAAGATCAGGGGATGGGGCCTCATTAAGATTGTTATACACAAATGCTGATGGATTAGCTGGTAAGGCAGTAGAATTAAAAGATAGGACTCACAACAGCAAGGCAGATATAGTAGCAATTATAGAGACTAAGTTGAGTGAGGACATAAACAGTGTCACAGTTTTTCCTAAGGGCTTCAGAATATTAAGGGTTGAAAGATCTGAGAGGACTGGTGGAGGGATAGCACTGCTCATAAGTGAAAGGATTCTAGTTGAAGAAATAAACTTGGCTATAGAAAGTGAGTTCAAGGAATTTCTTGTAGCTCGCATAAATACAGGGTCAGAGAGCATTATAATAACTGTTGTATATAGCCCACCAAGGAACCAGAATAGGCTAGAAGTTTATGAGGGAAGTCATATAGGTACTATTTAAGTCATAAACTCAGTTGTTAACATGGTACGAGAGAGAAAATGTAGGATTTTAATTATGGGAGATTTTAATTATAAAGAGATAGATTGGATAAATCTTGACCCACACAGTGGTGAGGACTCATTCGGGGCAAGATTCCTAGATTGTGCACAATGGAATTTCCAACACCAACATGTAATGGAACCAACGAGGGCCATCACTACTTGATCTAGTATTCACAGATAATGTGTTGGATATTGAAAAAATTGAGTATGAACCACCAATTGGAAAGAGTGACCACTGTGCGTTGTTGATGGAGTATATCATTGAAGATATTATGCCTGAGAATAGAGGCACTGAGGACATGAGGAGGAACAATCCGAAAGGAGATTACATCAAAATGAATGAGCTTTTTGCAATTATTGACTGGAGAACCTTATTTTCCAACAAATCTGTACAAGAAATGTATGACATCTTTTGTGAGAAATATGGGAAGATAGTAGACTGCTGCATACCTGTCACCAAAGTAGGTGTAATTCATGCCAGAGAGAAATGGTTCAATAATGAGTGTAAAAGAGCTAAGGAGTGGAGAGACAAATGCTGGAAAAGGTATAGGAGGAGAAAAAACATAAATGCCTGGCAAACCTACAAAAGAGCAAGCAATGACTACCTAAGTAAAAGGAGAGAGGCAGAGAGAGACTATGAGAGGGACATCACCAGGAAGGCTAAAGAAAATCCCAAGCTTTTCCACAGCTTTATCAGAGGAAAACTGAAGGTAAAAGAACAGGTTTTAAGGCTAAAGAGAGCAGATGGAAGCATCACTGAGACGGATGAAGAGATCTGCAAAGAATTGAACAAGGAGTTTCAGTCAGTATTCACAGTAGAAAATACCCCACCCCCTCAGACTGCAGTGATAGAAGCTCAAGGGCCGGTATTAGAGAACATCAACCTTACAGCCACAGAGGTATGCAATAATAATACTTTATTTCCATCTCAATACAATGGGTATTCGTCAGCCAGGGTAAGCCCCCAACCCCCCACTGTGGTGTCCACCCACAGCAGTTCCTGCCAGTAAACAGCTTAAACTCTCGGTCTTGGACGGGAACCGATCTTTCGACCTCATGAATGCGAAGCCAGCGCGTTACCACTGTACTAGCCAGCAAAGCGCTGATGGATTTAGATGTTCATAAAGCTACAGGTCCTGATGACATATCCCCTCATGTGCTTAAAAAATGCGCAAACACAATATCAGTGGCACTAAGTATCATATTTAAGGAGTCACTGGAGTCGGGGGAGATTCCAAGATGCTGGAAACAAGCAAATGTGATACCTATCTTCAAAAGGGGAAGGAGGGATATGGCTCTGAACTATAGACCAGTTTCCTTGACCAGCATAGTTTGCAAAGTTATGGAGAAACTACTAAGGAAACATATCTCTCTTCACTTGGAATCCTTCAACTTTTTGTCAGTGAGGCAACATGGCTTCAGAGAAGGTAGATCAACAGTAACAAACTTATTAGAATTTTATGATGAGGTAAGCCAAATCTTACAGGAAAGAGAGGGCTGGGCAGATTGCATATTCCTAGACTTGCGGAAAGCGTTTGACACTGTCCCACATGGGAGACTTATTAGGAAGCTGCAATCAATGGCTAGAATAGGTGGAAATGTTTTGGAATGGATAAAAACTTACTTAGAAGGAAGGGAACAGAGGGTTAGAGTAAGACACTCAGTGTCTGAATGGAGAAGAGTTAGTAGTGGAGTTCCACAGGGTTCAGTTTTAGGGCCACTTTTGTTACTTGTATATGTAAATGACCTACCAGAGTCTGTAAATTCATTCATGAATATGTTTGCAGATGATGCAAAGATTGTGAAGAAAGTAAAAAACGAGAACAATGGTAGAGAACTTCAGGAGGATCTAAATAATCTGCATGAGTGGTCAGAAAAGTGGCTAATGAAATTCAATACTTCAAAATGTAAGGTAATGAGAATGGGTACAAGTGCAAGAAGGCCCAAGCTTGACTACTCGGTGGCTGGAGTACAACTTCAAGAGACAGAAAATGAGAGAGATCTAGGAGTAAACATACTGGCAGATTTGTCTCCAGAAATACATATAAATGGCATAGTAAGGGCAGCATATGCATTCTTATCAAATGTAAGGGTAGCCTTCAGGCACATGGACAAGGAAATGTTCAGAAATATTTATGTAACCTATGTGAGGCCAAAACTCGAATATGCAGCCCCCTTTTGGAATCCGCACTTGAAAAAGCACATAGCTAAGCTTGAAAAAGTTCAAAGACATGCCACGAAACTGGTGCCAGAAATACGCAATCTCAGTTATGATGAGAGGCTGAGGGAATTAGACTTACCATCACTCGAAGCTAGAAGAGTGAGGGGTGATATGGTGACAGTCTTTAAATTCCTTCATGGTTATGATAGAGTGGATAGGGATGGATATTTTGATATGGCTGGCTCTAGAACTAGAGGTCATAGTTTGAAGCTTCGTAAGAAAAGTTCTTTGCAGGATGTAAGGAAATACTTTTTCAGTGTAAGAGTAGTTGATAATTGGAATTGGCTAAGCGAGGAGGTAGTTAATGCTATCTCAATCCATAGTTTTAAGGACAGGTATGATAAGTATGACTAAGTCTAAAATGGAACCGATCAGGAGACGGGAAGATACGAGCTTTGGGCTCTTTCCCGTAAACACAATTAGGTAATCACACACACACACACACACACACACACATATATATATATATATATATATATATATATATATATATATATATATATATATATATATATATATATATATATATATATATATATATATATATATATATATATATATATATATATATATATATATATATATATATATATATATATATATATATATATATATATATATATATATATATATATATAAATGAGTGAATAATGTATAAATGAATAAAATATTATCATCAAAATCCTTGGGGAGATATTGCCTCCTACCTCTTATTCCCATTTGCCTATGAGGATCAAAGATGATGAACCAATTAGGCCTATGGGAGATGAATTCTTTCCATATTTATATATATTGGGTCGCTGCCTCTCATTAACTTCGTTGAGCTAGGCCAGTGCTTTGTCTATGACGCAGCAGTCTTTAAAGTAGGATATTATTCCTGACACCAATTTCTTTCCGTATCTGCAGCTGTTTCCTGTGTTTATATGGAGGCGCATTTTCTAACTAGTTCTTTCTCACTAGCCTTTTAGAGGTTACTGTTTGGTTTTGTGCCTTTATTATAGCCGGATGCCCTTCTTGGCACCAATTTCATTCTTGTTCTGGATTTTTATTCTATGGAGTCGTAGTTTCTGATTAGGCTCCAGCACAACTATTTGGTGTTGGTGTAAAAAATTTATGACCCGATGTCCGTCATGAAACACACACGTCTTTCTTAATTTGCAGGCATTTTGCATGTTGATAGGAGAGGGTCACAATTTCTTACAAATCTCTGAGTGCCGACTGTATGGTCTTGGCGCAATTTTTTTCTTACATTCAATACCCGTCCTGACACCAATTTGCTTAATTCAATGCAGCTTTTCCTATGTTTATATGGGGCCACTGTTTCTTGCTCGCTTCTTGGTGGCGCAATTATTTCACGGTCATATGCCCCTTATAACACCAATATTTCCTTAATAGCAACTTTTCCTATTTTCATATGGGGCCACTGTTTCTTCCTCAATCTTAGTGGCGCAATTATTTTATGGCCATATGCCCCATATAACACCAATATTTCATTAATGGCAGCTTTTCCTATTTTCGTATGGGGTCGCTTTTTTCACTAGCCTCTTCGAGGCTGGTATTTGGTTTTTGCCTCGTACGTTTCTTTAGGGCCGGAGGGGGGGGGGGTTCCTTGTTAACACCAAGTTTTTCTAATTTATTAGCAGCTTTTATTCCATCTTTATATGGTGCCGCTGTTACATTCTAGGCTCTTGGACACTAGGCTATTATTCTGGTTCAGATTTGTTTGGTTGCTTCGGATGCCTTTTCTGACAACCGAGTTTGGGACGGGCACAGAGTTAACCTAGTTTGGTTCCCCATATCTAAAAGGAGAGGTTTTTCCGAAAGATAAAACGGGGAATATGATGACGAAATTATTTTCTTGCCGAAAGACAATCATGAGAAGAGGTAAAGGGAGGGTAGGAATAAGAATCATATGCGTAAAGTATGTTGTGAACAGCAGAAGCATGTATTAATTTAACCATTACACTCGTTATTTAGGATTTGAGCTTCAAAATCCCTAGGATCTAGTTTCTCCCTTTCTCACATATATTCTTATCTTTTTTTTTCATTTATTCCAAAGTTATATCTGTATATGCACAACCATAAATACATTCATATACATGCTTAGTATGTATTCCATTGCATCTCTTATCAATTAAGATTGCTGTTCTCATGTATAATATGACAATACAAAATAAAACAGTGCATACAAATATATTAACAATAAAGTAAACACACACACACACACACACACACACACACACACACACACACACACACACACACACACACCGATCAGGAGACGGGAAGATACGAGCTTTGGGCTCTTTCCCGTAAACACAATTAGGTAATCACAATTAGGTAATCACACACACACACACACACACACACACACACACACATAAAGCTACAGGTCCCGATGACATATCCCCTCATGTGCTTAAAAAATGCGCAAACACAATATCAGTGGCACTAAGTATCATATTTAAGGAGTCACTGGAGTCGGGGGAGATTCCAAGATGCTGGAAACAAGCAAATGTGATACCTATCTTCAAAAAGGGAAGGAGGGATACGGCTCTGAACTATAGACCAGTTTCCTTGACCAGCATAGTTTGCAAAGTTATGGAGAAACTACTAAGGAAACATATCTCTCTTCACTTGGAATCCTTCAACTTTTTGTCAGTGAGGCAACATGGCTTCAGAGAAGGTAGATCAACAGTAACAAACTTATTAGAATTTTATGATGAGGTAAGCCAAATCTTACAGGAAAGAGAGGGCTGGGCAGATTGCATATTCCTAGACTTCCAGAAAGCATTTGACACTGTTCCACATGGGAGACTTATTAGGAAGCTGCAATCAATGGCTAGAATAGGTGGAAATGTTTTGGAATGGATAAAAACTTACTTAGAAGGAAGGGAACAGAGGGTTAGAGTAAGACACTCAGTGTCTGAATGGAGAAGAGTTAGTAGTGGAGTTCCACAGGGTTCAGTTTTAGGGCCACTTTTGTTCCTTGTATATGTAAATGACCTACCAGAGTCTGTAAATTCATTCATGAATATGTTTGCAGATGATGCAAAGATTGTGAAGAAAGTAAAAAACGAGAACAATGGTAGAGAACTTCAGGAGGATCTAAATAATCTGCATGAGTGGTCAGAAAAGTGGCTAATGAAATTCAATACTTCAAAATGTAAGGTAATGAGAATGGGTACAAGTGCAAGAAGGCCCAAGCTTGACTACTCGGTGGCTGGAGTACAACTTCAAGAGACAGAAAATGAGAGAGATCTAGGAGTAAACATACTGGCAGATTTGTCTCCAGAAATACATATAAATGGCATAGTTAGGGCAGCATATGCATTCTTATCAAATGTAAGGGTAGCCTTCAGGCACATGGACAAGGAAATGTTCAGAAATATTTATGTAACCTATGTGAGGCCAAAACTCGAATATGCAGCCCCCTTTTGGAATCCGCACTTGAAAAAGCACATAGCTAAGCTTGAAAAAGTTCAAAGACATGCCACGAAGCTGGTGCCAGAAATACGCAATCTCAGTTATAATGAGAGGCTGAGGGAATTAGACTTACCATCACTCGAAGCTAAAAGAGTGAGGGGGGATATGGTGACAGTCTTTAAATTCCTTCATGGTTATGATAGAGTGGATAGGGATGGATATTTTGATATGGCTGGCTCTAGAACTAGAGGTCATAGTTTGAAGCTTCGTAAGAAAAGTTCTTTGCAGGATGTAAGGAAATACTTTTTCAGTGTAAGAGTAGTTGATAATTGGAATTGGCTAAGCGAGGAGGTAGTTAATGCGATCTCAATCCATAGTTTTAAGGACAGGTATGATAAGTATGACTAAGTCTAAAATGGAACCGATCAGGAGACGGGAAGATACGAGCTTTGGGCTCTTTCCCGTAAACACAATTAGGTAATCACAATTAGGTAATCACACACACACACACACACACACACACACACACACACACACACACACACACTTCTTCGCAGGATGTAAGGAAATACTTTTTCAGTGTAAGAGTAGTTGATAATTGGAATTGGCTAAGCGAGGAGGTAGTTAATGCTATCTCAATCCATAGTTTTAAGGACAGGTATGATAAGTATCACTAAGTATAAAATGGAACCGATCAGGAGACGGGAAGATACGAGCTTTGGGCTCTTTCCCATAAACACAATTAGGTAATCACAATTAGGTAATCAAACACACACACACACACACTAAATTCCTTCATGGTTATGATAGAGTGGATAGGGATCGATATTTTGATATGGCTGGCTCTAGAACTAGAGGTCATAGTTTGAAGCTTCGTAAGAAAACTTCTTCGCAGGATGTAAGGAAATACTTTTTCAGTGTAAGAGTAGTTGAGAATTGGAATTGGCTAAGCGAGGAGGTAGTTAATGCTATCTCAATCCATAGTTTTAAGGACAGGTATGATAAGTATCACTAAGTATAAAATGGAACCGATCAGGAGACGGGAAGATACGATCTTTGGGCTCTTTCCCGTAAACACAATTAGGTAATCACAATTAGGTAATCACACACACACAGCAAGAGGCAAGAAGGTTAAATGATGAAAGAAATGAAGAAGAGAAGAAAAATTTTCATTACAGAGTTCTTCCAGACAAAGGGGAGATAAAGAAGATAATGACAGAAGATCAGGGGATGGGGCCTCATTAAGATTGTTATACACAAATGCTGATGGATTAGCAGGTAAGGCAGTAGAATTAAAAGATAAGATTCACAACAGTAAGGCAGATATAGTAGCAATTACAGAGACTAAGTTGAGTGAGGACATAAACAGTGTCACAGTTTTTCCTAAGGGCTTCAGAATACTAAGGGTTGAAAGATCTGAGAGGACTGGTGGAGGGATAGCACTGCTCATAAGTGAAAGGATTCAAGTCGAAGAAATAAACTTGGCTATAGAAAGTGAGTTCAAGGAATTTCTTGTTGCTTGCATAAATACTGGGTCAGAGAGCATTATAATAACTGTTGTATACAACCCACCAAGGAACCAAAATAGGCTTGAAGTTTATGAGGAAAGTCATATAGGTACTATTGAAGTCATAAACTCAGTTGTTAACAAGGCACGGGAAAAAAAATGTAGGATTTTGATTATGGGAGACTTTAATCATAAAGAGATAGATTGGATAAATCTTGACCCACACAGTGGTGAGGACTCATTCGGGGCAAGATTCCTAGATTGCGTACAAGGGAATTTCCTACACCAACATGTAATGGAACCAACAAGGGCCAGGGGTGGGGATGAGCCATCACTACTTGATCTAGTGTTCACAGATAATGTGTTGGATAATGAAAAAATTGAGTTTGAACCACCAATTGGAAAGAGTGACCACTGTGTGTTGTTGATGGAGTATATCATTGAAGATATTCTTCCTGAGAGTAGAGGCACTGAGGACATGAGGAGGAACTATCCGAAAGGAGATTACATCAAAATGAATGAGCTTTTTGCAGTTATTGACTGGAGAACCTTATTTTACAACAAATCTGTACAAGAAATGTATGACATCTTTTGTGAGAAATATGGGAAGATAGTAGATTGCTGCATACCTGTCACCAAAGTAGGTGTAATTCATGCCAGAGAGAAATGGTTCGATAATGGGTGTAATAGAGCTAAGGAGTGGAGAGACAAATGCTGGAAGAGGTATAGGAGGAGAAAAAACATAAATGCCTGGCAAACCTACAAAAGAGCAAGAAATGACTACCTAAGTAAAAGGAGAGAGGCAGAGAGAGACTATGAGAGGGACATCACCAGGAAGGCTAAAGAAAATCCCAAGCTTTTCCACAGCTTTATCAGAGGAAAACTGAAGGTAAAATAACAGGTTTTAAGGCTAAAGAGAGCAGATGGAAGCATCACTGAGACGGATGAAGAGTTCTGCAAAGAATTGAACAAGGAGTTTCAGTCAGTATTTACAGTAGAGAATACCCCACCCCCTCAGATTGCAGTGATAGAAGCTCAAGGGCCGGTATTAGAGAACATCACCTCACAGCCACAGAGGTATGCAAAGCGCTGATGGATTTAGATGTTCATAAAGCTACAGGTCCTGATGACATATCCCCTCATGTGCTTAAAAAATGCGCAAACACAATATCTGTGGCACTAAGTATCATATTTAAGGAGTCACTGGAGTCGGGGGAGATTCCAAGATGCTGGAAACAAGCAAATGTTATACCTATCTTCAAAAAGATAAGGAGGGATACGACTCTGAACTATAGACCAGTTTCCTTGACCAGCATAGTTTGCAAAGTTATGGAGAAACTACTAAGGAAACATATCTCTCTTCACTTGGAATCCTTCAACTTTTTGTCAGTGAGGCAACATGGCTTCAGAGAAGGTAGATCAACAGTAACAAACTTATTAGAATTTTATGATGAGGTAAGCCAAATCTTACAGGAAAGAGAGGGCTGGGCAGATTGCATATTCCTAGACTTCCAGAAAGCGTTTGACACTGTTCCACATGGGAGACTTATTAGGAAGCTGCAATCAATGGCTAGAATAGGTGGAAATGTTTTGGAATGGATAAAAACTTACTTAGAAGGAAGGGAACAGAGGGTTAGAGTAAGACACTCAGTGTCTGAATGGAGAAGAGTTAGTAGTGGAGTTCCACAGGGTTCAGTTTTAGGGCCACTTTTGTTCCTTGTATATGTAAATGACCTACCAGAGTCTGTAAATTCATTCATGAATATGCTTGCAGATGATGCAAAGATTGTGAAGAAAGTAAAAAACGAGAACAATGGTAGAGAACTTCAGGAGGATCTAAATAATCTGCATGAGTGGTCAGAAAAGTGGCTAATGAAATTCAATACTTCAAAATGTAAGGTAATGAGAATGGGTACAAGTGCAAGAAGGCCCAAGCTTGACTACTCGGTGGCTGGAGTACAACTTCAAGAGACAGAAAATGAGAGAGATCTAGGAGTATCTCAGTTATGATGAGAGGTTGAGGGAATTAGACTTACCATCACTCGAAGCTAGAAGAGTGAGGGGGGATATGGTGACAGTCTTTAAATTCCTTCATGGTTATGATAGAGTGGATAGGGATCGATATTTTGATATGGCTGGCTCTAGAACTAGAGGTCATAGTTTGAAGCTTCGTAAGAAAACTTCATCGCAGGATGTAAGGAAATACTTTTTCAGTGTAAGAGTAGTTTGTAACCTATGTGAGGCCAAAACTCGAATATACAGCTCCCTTTTGGAATCCGCACTTGAAAAAGCACATAGCTAAGCTTGAAAAAGTTCAAAGACATGCCACGAAACTGGTGCCAGAAATACGCAATCTCAGTTATGATGAGAGGTTGAGGGAATTAGACTTACCATCACTCGAAGCTAGAAGAGTGAGGGGGGATATGGTGACAGTCTTTAAATTCCTTCATGGTTATGATAGAGTGGATAGGGATCGATATTTTGATATGGCTGGCTCTAGAACTAGAGGTCATAGTTTGAAGCTTCGTAAGAAAACTTCATCGCAGGATGTAAGGAAATACTTTTTCAGTGTAAGAGTAGTTGATAATTGGAATTGGCTAAGCGAGGAGGTAGTTAATGCTATCTCAATCCATAGTTTTAAGGACAGGTATGATAAGTATCACTAAGTATAAAATGGAACCGATCAGGAGACGGGAAGATACAAGCTTTGGGCTCTTTCCCGTAAACACAATTAGGTAATCACAATTAGGTAATCACACACACACACACACACACACACACACTTCTTCGCAGGATGTAAGGAAATACTTTTTCAGTGTAAGAGTAGTTGATAATTGGAATTGGCTAAGCGAGGAGGTAGTTAATGCTATCTCAATCCATAGTTTTAAGGACAGGTATGATAAGTATCACTAAGTATAAAATGGAACCGATCAGGAGACGGGAAGATACGAGCTTTGGGCTCTTTCCCGTAAACACAATTAGGTAATCACAATTAGGTAATCAAACACACACACACACACACTAAATTCCTTCATGGTTATGATAGAGTGGATAGGGATCGATATTTTGATATGGCTGGCTCTAGAACTAGAGGTCATAGTTTGAAGCTTCGTAAGAAAACTTCTTCGCAGGATGTAAGGAAATACTTTTTCAGTGTAAGAGTAGTTGAGAATTGGAATTGGCTAAGCGAGGAGGTAGTTAATGCTATCTCAATCCATAGTTTTAAGGACAGGTATGATAAGTATCACTAAGTATAAAATGGAACCGATCAGGAGACGGGAAGATACGAGCTTTGGGCTCTTTCCCGTAAACACAATTAGGTAATCACAATTAGGTAATCACAATTAGGTAATCACACACACACAGCAAGAGGCAAGAAGTTTAAATGATGAAAGAAATGAAGAAGAGAAGAAAAATTTTCATTACAGAGTTCTTCCAGACAAAGGGGAGATAAAGAAGATAATGACAGAAGATCAGGGGATGGGGCCTCATTAAGATTGTTATACACAAATGCTGATGGATTAGCTGGTTAAGCAGTAAAATTAAAAGATAAGATTCACCACAGTAAGGCAGATATAGTAGCAATTACAGAGACTAAGTTGAGTGAGGACATAAACAGTGTCACAGTTTTTCCTAAGGGCTTCAGAATACTAAGGGTTGAAAGATCTGAGAGGACTGGTGGAGGGATAGCACTGCTCATAAGTGAAAGGATTCAAGTTGAAGAAATAAACTTGGCTACAGAAAGTGAGTTCAAGGAATTTCTTGTTGCTCGCATAAATACTGGGTCAGAGAGCATTATAATAACTGTTGTATACAACCCACCAAGGAACCAAAATAGGCTTGAAGTTTATGAGGAAAGTCATATAGGTACTATTGAAGTCATAAACTCAGTTGTTAACATGGCACTGGAAAAAAAATGTAGGATTTTGATTATGGGAGACTTTAATCATAAAGAGATAGATTGGATAAATCTTGACCCACACAGTGGTGAGGACTCATTCGGGGCAAGATTCCTAGATTGCGTACAAGGGAATTTCCTACACCAACATGTAATGGAACCAACAAGGGCCAGGGGTGGGGATGAGCCATCACTACTTGATCTAGTGTTCACAGATAATGTGTTCGATATTGAAAAAATTGAGTTTGAGCCACCAATTGGAAAGAGTGACCACTGTGTGTTGTTGATGGAGTATATCATTGAAGATATTCTTCCTGAGAGTAGAGGCACTGAGGACATGAGGAGGAACTATCCGAAAGGAGATTACATCAAAATGAATGAGCTTTTTGCAGTTATTGACTGGAGAACCTTATTTTACAACAAATCTGTACAAGAAATGTATGACATCTTTTGTGAGAAATATGGGAAGATAGTAGATTGCTGCATACCTGTCACCAAAGTAGGTGTAATTCATGCCAGAGAGAAATGGTTCGATAATGGGTGTAAAAGAGCTAAGGAGTGGAGAGACAAATGCTGGAAAAGGTATAGGAGGAGAAAAAACATAAATGCCTGGCAATCCTACAAAAGAGCAAGAAATGACTACCTAAGTAAAAGGAGAGAGGCAGAGAGAGACTATGAGAGGGACATCACCAGGAAGGCTAAAGAAAATCCCAAGCTTTTCCACAGCTTTATCAGAGGAAAACTGAAGGTAAAAGAACAGGTTTTAAGGCTAAAGAGAGCAGATGGAAGCATCACTGAGACGGATGAAGAGATCTGCAAAGAATTGAACAAGGAGTTTCAGTCAGTATTTACAGTAGAAAATACCCCACCCCCTCAGATTGCAGTGATAGAAGCTCAAGGGCCAGTATTAGAGAACATCAACCTCACAGCCACAGAGGTATGCAAAGCGCTGATGGATTTAGATGTTCATAAAGCTACAGGTCCTGATGACATATCCCCTCATGTGCTTAAAAAATGCGCAAACACAATATCAGTGGCACTAAGTATCATATTTAAGGAGTCACTGGAGTCGGGGGAGATTCCAAGATGCTGGAAACAAGCAAATGTGATACCTATCTTCAAAAAGGGAAGGAGGGATACGGCTCTGAACTATAGACCAGTTTCCTTGACCAGCATAGTTTGCAAAGTTATGGAGAAACTACTAAGGAAACATATCTCTCTTCACTTGGAATCCTTCAACTTTTTGTCAGTGAGGCAACATGGCTTCAGAGAAGGTAGATCAACAGTAACAAACTTATTAGAATTTTATGATGAGGTAAGCCAAATCTTACAGGAAAGAGAGGGCTGGGCAGATTGCATATTCCTAGACTTCCAGAAAGCATTTGACACTGTTCCACATGGGAGACTTATTAGGAAGCTGCAATCAATGGCTAGAATAGGTGGAAATGTTTTGGAATGGATAAAAACTTACTTAGAAGGAAGGGAACAGAGGGTTAGAGTAAGACACTCAGTGTCTGAATGGAGAAGAGTTAGTAGTGGAGTTCCACAGGGTTCAGTTTTAGGGCCACTTTTGTTCCTTGTATATGTAAATGACCTACCAGAGTCTGTAAATTCATTCATGAATATGTTTGCAGATGATGCAAAGATTGTGAAGAAAGTAAAAAACGAGAACAATGGTAGAGAACTTCAGGAGGATCTAAATAATCTGCATGAATGGCCAGAAAAGTGGTTAATGAAATTCAATACTTCAAAATGTAAGGTAATGAGAATGGGTACAAGTGCAAGAAGGCCCAAGCTTGACTACTCGGTGGCTGGAGTACAACTTCAAGAGACAGAAAATGAGAGAGATCTAGGAGTAAACATACTGGCAGATTTGTCTCCAGAAATACATATAAATGGCATAGTAAGGGCAGCATATGCATTCTTATCAAATGTAAGGGTAGCCTTCAGGCACATGGACAAGGAAATGTTCAGAAATATTTATGTAACCTATGTGAGGCCAAAACTCGAATATGCAGCCCCCTTTTGGAATCCGCACTTGAAAAAGCACATAGCTAAGCTTGAAAAAGTTCAAAGACATGCCACGAAACTGGTGCCAGAAATACGCAATCTCAGTTATGATGAGAGGCTGAGGGAATTAGACTTACCATCACTCGAAGCTAGAAGAGTGAGGGGGGATATGGTGACAGTCTTTAAATTCCTTCATGGTTATGATAGAGTGGATAGGGATCGATTTTTTTATATGGCAGGCTCTAGAACTAGAGGTCATAGTTTGAAGCTTCGTAAGAAAACTTCTTTGCAGGATGTAAGGAAATACTTTTTCAGTGTAAGAGCAGTTGATAATTGGAATTGGTTAAGCGAGAAGGTAGTTAATGCTATCTCAATCCATAGTTTTAAGGACAGGTATGATAAGTATCACTAAGTATAAAATGGAACCGATGAGGAGATGGGAAGATACGAACTTTGGGCTCTTTCCCGTAAACACAATTAGGTAATCACAATTAGGTAATCACAGTGTGTGACACTCTTTAAATTCCTTCATGGTTATGATAGAGTGGATAGGGATCGATATTTTGATATGGCTGGCTCTAGAACTAGAGGTCATAGTTTGAAGCTTCGTAAGAAAAGTTCTTTGCAGGATGTAAGGAAATACTTTTTCAGTGTAAGAGTAGTTGATAATTGGAATTGGCAAAGCGAGGAGGTAGTTAATGCTATCTCAATCCATAGTTTTAAGGACAGGTATGATAAGTATCACTAAGTCTAAAATGGAACCGATCAGGGGACGGGAAGATACGAGCTTTGGGCTCTTTCCCGTAAACACAATTAGGTAATCACAATTAGG
>JAXCGZ010012752.1:2500-16450 GCA_037179515.1 Halocaridina rubra
ACTTACTTCCTTGATGTTTATATATTAGAAAGTCTGTTTCTTTACTATGCACTTATAAGACATTTTTTTTAGGAATGCGTCTAAAAATGGGAATGCATCTTCTATATAGAAAGCATCTATAAAACTTAGTATGGACTTTTTTGTAAGCTGCTTCATAAGTTTGATGAGCTCATTATGGCTACTGTTATATGCAAATTTATCATCTACATATTAGCTGTATATTTGCCTATTGGACATTCTTAAAATATCCAATATTTTTTTTCTTCTCAATTTTCTCACATGATCTGACATTATTCTAAAGCCAATTAATAATGAAATAATCTTTAGTTTACTCGATGTAGCATCCAATAACAAATCATAAATCTCCCATGAAGAAAAAGATAATTATAACGTGCCATTAAAGATAACTAAATATCATAATAAACGTCTTTCTCATCAGTAAGGCAAGATAGAAAATAAGAAAATGCAAGCAAGCGCTACTCCTCTATATATGCAAATTGCACCTAAACTCTCATTCAGATTTTCATAAGGATGTTGTCTACACTTTGGAAGAAGAGGACAAAAATTTACTTTCCTTTTATGAGGTTTTGTACATATTGTATATATGATAATTTATTGCATAATCTTCAGTACCAGTTTATCTAGCTGATACTATTAAAACAAGTAAATTATGAGGAAGATAACAAAACTCGTTGGGGAAGCGAAATGAATGGAGGAAGTGTGATATGTTAATTTAATGGTTCAAAGCAGTCGATTATCAGCCATGCAAAAGCTAAGTGGTAATTCAATTTTATAGTTTTCAATATTAGTACTGGTGACTAGGATCCCATCAGGCCTTTGGGAATTTTGCCATCCATTACAGAAACCCCCTTCTGATATCGATGAAATTCAAGTACTATATCAAAAGGATTCAGAAAGTTCTATTTTATCGAGTTTTGAAATATGAAGCAACTTCTTATTGAGGAGCGACTGATTCTGTGTGATTTATGAGCAAATGTTTCATTAGGAAGTTGCTTTTTAGTCTTAATTTTTTAACAATTTAACCGTGTTGGCTAAGAAATAGCTATTGAACAAAGAACATTCTTTTATATATCATATATTCATCATCGAATATATATATATATATATATATATATATATATATATATATATATATATATATATATATATATATATATATATATATATATATATATATATATATATATATATATATATATATATATATATATATATATATATATATATATATATATATATATATATATATCAGTGGTTCTTAACCTTTTTCAGTATATGCACCCCTTTCAAATCTCGCACCCCTCCCCCCGATTGCTGAATTAAAAAAAAAAATGATAAAAATACAAAGTTGATGTGATGTGTATTAACAACAAAACCACGTTTTATTTGTATTTAATCTTCTTTCATACAACTTACTTTTTTCATGACAAAAATCCAGAGTACATATTAATAAAAATGAAATTACATACATACATGCATACATACATACATACATATACACATACGCATGTATTATATATAATACATGAAGAGGTGTTTTCTTCTTGTTATGAATTGTCACCAAAATATGTGATGGAAAAACTTATATATGTGGTTTTAATCAGTACATTTGTAGCCATCACAATACATTCTATAAAAGTATTGTAATGTCTACACCGCTACTGTAATGATCTTTGTTACATAAACATCCCATCGCCCATTCAAATGTATGTGAAGAAGGCAAAATCAGAAATAATGCACAACCAATCTAACACCCTACTGTATATGTATCAATTAGAATAAGTTATTAAAACTAGGAAACCATAACTCTCTCAAGCAGAAGACTGCGGGTTGATTGCTGGTGCGGGTGGGTGGTGTGGTATGAGATGTGATGATAACCTCCCTCTCTCTGTGTCACCAACGTGTCCTATACGCGTCCCTTCCTCGTCCATCTAAATCACATACGTGTACCCTATACTCGAGTCAGTTGCAACTTTGCCACTTCATTAGGAAGTTATTTTTAGAACTTTAGGTTTATTCTATTTCAGAAAACTGCTGAAGCAAAAAGTTTTTTTTTTCAGGAAAAATATAATGCGTGTATAAATATATATTTTGCTTTAATTATTCATAGGCATCCTCGAACCCCTTAGGAACCGGCCTCGCACCCCCTAGGGGCACGAGCACTCTTGGTTAGGAATCACTGATATATATATATATATATATATATATATATATATATATATATATATATATATATATATATATATATATATATATATATATATATATATATATATATATATATATATATATATATATATATATATATATATATATATATATATATATATATATATATATATATATATATATATATATATATATATATATTTATATATATATATATATATATATATATATATATATATATATATATATATATATATATATATATATATATATATATATATATATATATATATATATATATATATATATATATATATATATATATATATATATATATATATATATATATATATATATATATATATATATATATATATATATATATATATATATATATATATATATATATATGAATAATTTTTTTTTACCCCGACCGGGACTCGAACCTAGGACTTATGATTACTAAGTCAAGGCGCTACCACTACACCACAGAAGGTTAAAAGGTGTAGTGGTAGCGCCTTGACTTAGTAATCATAAGTCCTAGGTTCGAGTCCCGGTCGGGGTAAAAAAATGATTCATGTTTTCACTTAAGTAATGTGCTTATTTGTATATATATATATATATATATATATATATATATATATATATATATATATATATATATATATATATATATATATATATATATATATATATATATATATATATATATATATATATATATATATATATATATATATATATATATATATATATATATATATATATATATATATATATATATATATATATATATATATATATATATATATATATATATATATATATATATATATATATATATATATATATATAAGTACAAACTGTTAGCATACGGCACTAAATAGTAAGGAAGCCCATCAGTGAAACAAAACTTATGAAACAATGCTATATTTCGGATCCTAACTGGATCCCTTCTCAAGCACAACTGAGAAAAAATTACAAAGAAGGAGGAGACATAAACAAAAGGACTCATGAGACCTGAGGGATTAAAATTTTTTTTATGATAACAGGACAGGTCTAATCCAAACGAATTATCCTCAACAAAGAAGCCGCCAAGATCATTAAACCATTAACAAAGAAAAATGTTAATCCTTAAAATGATAAATGATCTGAAAGAAGATAACCCCCAACATATTTTTATAATTAAAAGAATATTAATAAATATGCACATATAGATATAAACATGTAACAATATCTGTACACACATCCCCATATACAAGAGCATACAAAATGAAATACATATATAAATACTAATACAATCAAAATACTCAATAACGACTACAATCTGGTTGGGGGTTTATCTTGAGGGATAACTTCGTTGAGGCAGCGCTTCAGGAGGACTTTATCAATTATGTCAGGGGTCCATTGCCCCCTAGATAGATTAAAATTGTCCTTTATTTCAATGAGGGAAGATTCCACAATTTTCCGTTTTAATTGACAGGTACTTTTAAATAGCATAGTGGCACCACTCCAATCAATCCGATGATTATGTTCATTGATGTGAGTAAAAAGAGCCGAATTTTCTTGATTATATCTTACTGCTCTCTTGTGTTCTAAGACTCTCTGGGATAGAGAGCGGCCTGTTTGTCCTATGTACACTCTATTGCAATCATTACAGCTTATTTGGTATACTCCTGCATTAACTTCTTTTTTGTTTTGGCTAACGTTAACTAATTCTTTTCTTAGAGTGGTGGGATAGTTAAAAGTGAATGGGGACTGTTTACCTAAGGTATCATTTATGACGCCTAGCTTTTGGTGAAAAGGAAGGAGGATTTCGTTGTAATTATTCTCTTTGGGGGTCCTGTGAGGATTGTAAAAAACCTGTTTAGCTTTCTGCAGAGCTTTGTCTAAGAAAAAGGGAGGATAACAAAGTTGGTCAAGCTGAGAATAAACCGTTTGAATTTCATGTTCTAAATAATTAGAGTTGCAAATCCGGAGGGCTCTAAGGAATAAATTCGAAGCTATACCTAATTTTACTTTTTCTTCATGATAACTATAAAAGTGCACATAAGACGCAGAGTGGGTGGATTTTCTATAGACTTTAAAGTTGTAACCCAAAGAATCTCTAACAATGAGGACATCAAGAAAAGGCATTTGGTTTTCATTTTCCCATTCTACTTTAAATTTAATGGAAGGAAGTAATCTATTTAATTGTGCTACAAATTCGTCAAATGTACCCCAGGCATCATCCCAATAACTAAAAATGTCATCAACATAGCGCAGCCAAATCATGTTGGGAGGTTTGATTTCTCTCAGAAGCTCAGTTTCAAAATATTCCATATACAAATTGACTAAAATTGGAGACAAAGGACTTCCCATACTACAACCGAACTTTTGCCTATAAAAATTGCCATTGAAAAAAAAGACATTAGTACTCACGCAGAGTCTGATTAATTTGATAATTTTTGCTATGGGTAAGGGGAAATCCTTTTTAAAGGTTTCAAGTTTCTTAGCAAGTAAATTAAGTACAGAATCTATTGGGACATTTGTAAAAAGTGATTCTACATCAAGACTGAGTAATTTAACCCCATTCATTGGAACATTGGATAACCTAAATCTCTGAATGAAATCCTCTGAATGCTTTAGGTGCGCTTGGGAAAATTTACCTAGATATGGGAGGTCTTTGAGAAATTTAAAGTTATTAATCCTCAACTCCCGTATTTTTATGGCTTGCCCAAAACCCATAAGGAAAATATTCCTCTGCGTCCTATTGTTTCATGCCGCGACTCTTTCACTTCTAAACTTGCTAAATGGTTAGCCAACTTACTATCCCCATATCTAGGTAAATTTTCCCAAGCGCACCTAAAGCATTCAGAGGATTTCACTCAGAGATTTAGGTTATCCAATGTTCCAATGAATGGGGTTAAATTACTCAGTCTTGATGTAGAATCACTTTTTACAAATGTCCCAATAGATTCTGTACTGAATTTCCTTGCTAAGAAACTTGAAACCTTTAAAAAGTACTTCCCCTTACCCATAGCAAAAATTATCAAGTTAATCAGACTCTGCGTGAGTACTAATGTCTTTTCTTTCAATGGCAATTTTTATAGGCAAAAGTTCGGTTGTAGTATGGGAAGTCCTTTGTCTCCAATTTTAGCCAATTTGTATATGGAATATTTTGAAACTGAGCTTCTGAGAGAAATCAAACCTCCCAACATGATTTGGCTGCGCTATGTTGATGACATTTTTAGTTATTGGGATGATGCCTGGGGTACATTTGAAGAATTTGTAGCACAATTAAATAGATTACTTCCTTCCATTAAATTTAAAGTAGAATGGGAAAATGAAAACCAAATGCCTTTTCTTGATGTCCTCATTGTTAGAG
This sequence comes from Halocaridina rubra, assembly GCA_037179515.1. Lineage (NCBI taxonomy): Eukaryota > Metazoa > Arthropoda > Malacostraca > Decapoda > Atyidae > Halocaridina > Halocaridina rubra. Next base: position 8,058 of record JAXCGZ010012752.1, read on the forward strand.
ATTCTTTGGGTTACAACTTTAAAGTGTATAGAAAATTCACCCACTCTGCGTCTTATGTGCACTTTTATAGTTATCATGAAGAAAAAGTAAAATTAGGTATAGCTTCGAATTTATTCCTTAGAGCCCTCCGGATTTGCAACTCTAATTATTTAGAACATGAAATTCAAACGGTTTATTCTCAGCTTGACCAACTTTGTTATCCTCCCTTTTTCTTAGACAAAGCTCTGCAGAAAGCTAAACAGGTTTTTTACAATCCTCACAGGACCCCCAAAGAGAATAATTACAACAAAATCCTCTTTCCTTTTCACCAAAAGCTAGGCGTCATAAATGATACCTTAGGTAAACAGTCCCCATTCACTTTTAATTATCCCACCACTCTAAGAAAAGAATTAGTTAACGTTAGCCAAAACAAAAAAGAAGTTAATGCAGGAGTATACCAAATAAGCTGTAATGATTACAATAGAGTGTACATAGGACAAACAGGCCGCTCTCTATCCCAGAGAGTCTTAGAACACAAGAGAGCAGTAAGATATAATCAAGAAAACTCGGCTCGTTTTACCCACATCAATGAACATAATCATCGGATTGATTGGAGTGGTGCCACTATGCTATTTAAAAGTACCTGTCAATTCAAACGGAAAATTGTGGAATCTTCCCTCATTGAAATGAAGGACAATTTTAATCTATCTAGGGGGCAATGGACGCCTGACATAATTGATAAAGTCCTCCTGAAGCGTTGCCTCAACGAAGTTATCCCTCAAGATAAACCCCCAACCAGATTGTAGTCGTTATTGAGTATATTGATTGTATTAGTATTTATATATGTATTTCATTTTGTATGCTCTTGTATATGGGGATGTGTGCACAGATATTGTTACATGTGTATATCTATATGTGCATATTTATTAATATTCTTTTAATTATAAAAATATGTTGGGGGTTATCTTCTTTCAGATCATTTATCAGTTTAAGGATTAACATTTTTCTTTGTTAATGGTTTAATGATCTTGGCGGCTTCTTTGTTGAGGATAATTCGTTTGGATTAGACCTGTCCTGTTATCATAAAAAAAAAATTAATCTCTCAGGTCTCATGAGTCCTTTTGTTTATGTCTCCTCCTTCTTTGTTATTTTTTCTCAGTTGTGCTTGAGAAGGGATCCAGTTAGGATCCGAAATATAGCAATGTTTTATAAGTTTTGTTTCACTGATGGGCTTCTTTACTATATATATATATATATATATATATATATATATATATATATATATATATATATATATATATATATATATATATATATATATATATATATATATTGCTAAAATATCGTTTTCATATATCACGATAGTTAGTAATTATTTTTGTTTACATATAAACTTAAAGTTTTTAACAGAATATCATGTAAACAGAAAACAAAGTCCGCAGAAACGCAGTTATCCACGACATAGATAATTTCTCTCAAGGGCACAACACATAACAGACGTATCACCTGACTATAACATACCAGGTCTGCACATTAAGGAGAAACTTAATACTTTGGTGTATTAGAGACTAAATTTCCAAAGAACATTGAAAACAAAAAAAAATTAAAATCTCCTTTAAAAAAATTATATAGATATATTCTTTCTAGAACTAGAGTATCTTTAATTTTACAAAGACTTACTTGGATAATAAGATAAGATACAGTATAGATGACATAAGACCTTAAGGGCTAAACAGACGATCAATATTACTGGCAGTATTTCCTGTACTGTCATTATTTCTGTCGGTGTATCCATCATATGGACGTAGTGTCAGCACACCAATAGAATAGTGTCAGTATTTTTACTGACAGTAATAATGATCGTGTGTATACCCCTTTAAGCATCGGAAAAAACTTAAAGCAAAAATATTAATTCAGTTAAGCAATTGTGATTAAAGTGTTTTCAAATTGGAGGAGCTTAGATATCAATATCAAGTGGTTTTAAAAAAAAATGTAAAGCTGCTATTGCTGATATCTATAAGATGCAAATAAATTGCTTTACTTTTTTTTAAGGGAACTTTATCTGAAAATGAGGAACAATTATTGCAAAAAATAACTCACATGCACAGTACGCATGTTAGAATACAGGAAATACGTCAGTAAGAAATGCATGTGCCGGTATTTACCTAGGGAGAAGATCATGCACTGAAGCATACAACTGAGATAACATCTAAAAAACTAAGAAAATGTGTCAGTAGCATAAGTATACTTGCATCAGGTACCATGCCAGATGAGTCAGATACACTTTGCCAGTAAATCATGATAATGGTAATAAAAGATAGCATAGTTCATATTTTTATTTGTAAGACCATCACACAAGACCGAAATTTAAAAATATAAAGTAACATATTTGCATGCGAAGCATATATTAATTTGCCACAAAATTTACCTAATCAATTTCGATATAAGTTTTCTACTACTTAAAAAATGCATACAGGTATAAGTAGGCATGCAGTAACATGTTCAAGGTATATGGGCATGAATTTAGTTATATGAATGTGGGCGCGTACCCCATCTTCGATAGCGTAGTGAATAAATCGTCTAGTTTCCATCTCGGAAATACAGAAGTCAGCTACTCAAACAGTTTCGACAAACTGTTTTCACATAAACCGTATATTTACTCCTTAATTCTTAGGAGAGAAACTTCGCTATTAAAGTATCAATAAAAACTATGGAAAAAATCTATTAAATAGAGTAATAAATATAAACAAAACTTTTCAATGTAACTAAATATTTAATTGTATTTTCAAATCTTTCTTCGTGAACTGTCTACTGCAAAGATATAAGATTCAATTAGAACGAATTAATTGACTGCGAGCGGTTATATGTAACAAAAAAAATGATAAGATTTCATAAGGTAAAAAAATTAAAAAATAATATACAAGGATATTTGTTATATTGCATAATCAGGGTGTATTAAAGCCTTAACAACTAACATGAGATATTAAGTACATGCTACATTAAATTTTTTTTCTGCCACCCGACCTTTAATATCGTATCGACACAGCTGACTGTTTAAAATTAATGAAAAATCATACACACACACGTGTAGTATGTGTTTGTGTGTATGGGTGAGTGCGTGTGCGTGTAAGTATGCGTGTGTGTGCTGAAAGTGAGCTAAGTGGATAAGAAAGAGAGCAAATGTGAGAAGAATAAGGATAGTCAGAGGAATGGGAGGAATATAGAGAAATCGAAGGTGGAGAGGGGGGAATGAAAGAAGCATGGAAGTGTTTTAAGTATGTTATGAAGAGTGCAAAGGTGGTGTGCGCGTTGAGGCGATTGGATGGAAGCAGTGGGAAGGATAGGGAATGGTGGAAAGAGAGGTGAGTGTGGTTGTGGTAGAAGAGAAGTAAGCATATGAGGTATGGTGATAAAGAAGAAATTTGAATATATATATATATATATATATATATATATATATATATATATATATATATATATATATATATATATATATATATATATATATATATATATATATATATATATATATATATATATATATATATATATATATATATATATATATATATATAAAACATGCAAAGAGGAGATTAGCAAAGCATATTGTGAAAGGCGCAAAGAGCAAAGCAGATATGAGGCTCTGTAGATAGTTGTCTGAAACTTTTGCAAGGAATTTTAAAGATATTTTGAAGGAAAGTTAAATAGGAAGTACAGACTGATGAGTCTCGTAGGGAAGAGAGGGTGAGAGGGGGAGATAGGCAATTGCTACTGGATGAAAAAAAAGAGGTGTGAGTGACATGGCTATGTACATCAAGGAACTAAATGTGAAAGACTTAAAGAGAGGCTATTTTTAAAGGAATTGGCAATTAAATACCTTAAAGATAACTACAGATTTGAAGCTCGTTTGCTTTGATGTATGTTCTTTATTTACAAAAGTTCCCAACCCTATGAGGTTTGATCTACTCAACCCCGAGCTTGCAAAATATAGCTTCCCCTTTCAAACAGATGTCATAGCTAAATTAGTAAAACTTGTCATTGTAGATAATACATTTCATTTTAGCGAGAGGTATTATCAACTGTCTTCTGGAATGACAATGCGTAACCATTGTCTCCCTTGTTTCCAAAATTGTTTATATAATATTTTGAAAGAGTGCATCTTCAAATAATCACCATCAAGATATTGGATTGGTTAAGGTATGTTGATGATATTCTTTATATTATTCCTAATAACTTGCATATAAATGAAGTACTTGACAATTCAAGCAATAAAGTTGTTTATTGAATTCACTGTAAAAGAAGAAACAAAAAATTGTTGGCCATTTTTAGATGTGTTAATACACGGGGAAGATACATGCTGAAAACAATAGTATATATAGGAAACCTGTCAATAATCATTCATATGTGCATTTCTACTCTGGGCATGATGCTAAAGTAAAAAAATCTATTTTCATATCTATGTTTTTGAGAGCCCGTAAAATAATTAGCCCGGAATCTATGGACATGGATATTGACCAAATATTTAGCATTGGTTTTAATCTATGTTATCCTGCTGGTTTGTTGAAGATTGTCGTTGTATGTTAGTAATTTTTTTTATTTTAATAAAGCAAAGATGAAAGCTGTTCCAGAGAAATTTGAAAACAATCTGTTTGCCATATTTCTCCAATTTTTAACCACAGAATTTTATGTTATATCTAAGTATAAATTTAGTTTGCATAAATTACTTATAAAAATTTTTCCTGATTGCAACTGTAATGCTATATATATGATTCCTGTTGTGATGAAAACAAATATTAAATAGGACAGACTTCAAAACCATTACTTGTGAAAGTGAAAAAACATATTTATATATAAGAATTGGAAATGTCAGCAGTGCAGTATTTTTGCATCTTAGTAATGGTATTCATAACATTTATTGGAATAATTCTTCTGTAATCCGTAAATCTGACAACATATTTAGAAGAATTATTTTTTTAATCCGATTTTATCTCTTTAACGAAAAACAGCTTCAATATACAAACAAATTCAAGCATTTTTTCTAGGGATTTAGAGAATATATTGATTAATCTTTAATGACAGTTTTTATTCCAAATAAGTGGTAATTAAAAGATTATAAACACATTTCTCCTCCCTTGAGTTTTTGCATCAGATTTCAGATATTGTAATTATACTAAATTTAACTCTACTGCATAGCTCTGGTTCTTATCATGATTTTTAAAAATCGAAAGTACTCATTGTTTTCAGTTCATTCTAGGTCAATATAATCATTTTGATATGCCAAGTGCTTTTCCTTGCATATATATATATATATATATATATATATATATATATATATATATATATATATATATATATATATATATATATATATATATATATATATATATATATATATATATATATATATATATATAAGAACATAAGAACATAAGAATAGGGGACACTGCAACATGCCTACTGGCACACACGAGGCAGCTCCATTTTAGAATGATGTTTTCATCATGTCTAACCTATTCTATTCTACTCTCCTTATTTATTCTATTTTTCTTTTTATGATTTTTCTAATAAGCACTAACCTATTCATACCCACCCTACCTCTGTCATATGTCTATCTAATCTACATTTGAAGGTGTCTAAGGTATTGGCATTTATTATAAGAACATAAGAACATAAGAATAGAGGACACTGCAACATGCCTACTGGCACACACGAGGCAGCTCCATTTTTGAATTGTATTTTCAGCATGTCTAACCTATTCTATTCTACTCTACTTATTTATTCTGTTTTTCTTTTTATGATTTTCCTAATAAGCACTAACCTATTCATACCCACCCTACCTCTGTCATATGTCTATCTAATCTACATTTGAAGGTGTCTAAGGTATTGGCATTTACTATCCTACTAGGAAGCTTGTTCCATGCATCAGCTACTCTATTACCAAACCAATTTTTACCAATTTCCCTTCTGAACCTAAATTTATCAAGCTTAAATCCATTATTACGAGATCTGGTTTGATCATGAATTTTTAAAACTTTATTAATATCTCCCTTGTTAATCCCTTTAAACCATTTATACACTTCAATCATATCCCCCCTAACTCTTCGCCTCTCTAGAGAATGTAGATTAAGTTTTTTTAATCTGTCCTCATATGGTAGATTTCTGATATTGTGTATCATCTTGGTCATTCTTCGTTGCACTCTCTCCAAGGATTCAATTTCCATTCTATAATAGGGTGACCAGAATTGCACAGCATAATCTAAATGGGGCCTAACTAATGCAAGATAGAGCTGCAAAATAACTTTTTCCGTCCTACTGCTGACGCTTCTTGAGATAAATCCTAAAATTCTGTTTGCTTTATTTCTGACTGCTGTGCATTGCTCTCTTTGGTTATTGCATGGCCCGAATGAGATTGGGAATCGAATTAAATGCTAAAATGAAGCCACGAGTGAAGTTGGGGAATCTGTAATATGAACATAGTGGCATTCAGTTAGAATGCGTTCATTCCTAAGTATAGCAGATATAAGCTATAAGGTTGGGTTCCTTTTAACCTTCTGTGGTGTAGTGGTAGCGCCTTGACTTAGTAATCATGAGTCCTAGGTTCGAGTCCCGGTCGGGGTAAAAAAATGATTCATGTTTTCACATATGTAATGTGCTATTTGGTTATTTCATGGAACGAATGAGATTGGGAATCGAATTAAATGCTAAAATGAAGCCACGAGTGAGGTTGGGGAGTCTGTAATAGGAACATAGTGGCATTCAGTTAGAATGCGTTCATTCCTAAGTATAGCAGATATAAGCTATAAGGTTGAATTCCTTTTAACCTTCTGTGGTGTAATGGTAGCGCCTTGACTTAGTAATCATAAGTCCTAGGTTCGAGTCCCGGTCGGGGTAAAAAAATGATTCATGTTTTCACATATGTAATGTGCTATTTGGTTATTTCATGGTCCGAATGAGATTGGGAATCGAATTAAATGCTAAAATGAAGCCACGAGTGAGGTTGGGGAATCTGTAATATGAACATAGTGGCATTCAGTTAGAATGCGTTCATTCCTAAGTATAGCAGATATAAGCTATAAGGTTGGGTTCCTTTTAACCTTCTGTGGTGTAGTGGTAGCGCCTTGACTTAGTAATCATAAGTCCTAGGTTCGAGTCCCGGTCGGGGTAAAAAAAATGATTCATGTTTTCACATATGTAATGTGCTATTTGGTTATTGTCAGACCCGAATGAGATTGGGAATCGAATTAAATGCTAAAATGAAGCCACGAGTGAGGTTGGGGAATCTGTAATATGAACATAGTGGCATTCAGTTAGAATGCGTTCATTCCTAAGTATAGCAGATATAAGCTATAAGGTTGGGTTCCTTTTAACCTTCTGTGGTGTAGTGGTAGCGCCTTGACTTAGTAATCATAAGTCCTAGGTTCGAGTCCCGGTCGGGGTAAAAAAATTATTCATGTTTTCACATATGTAATGTGCTATTTGGTTATTTCATGGCCCGAATGAGATTGAGAATCGAATTAAATGCTAAAATGAAGCCACGAGTGAGGTTGGGGAATCTGTAATATGAACATAGTGGCATTCAGTTAGAATGCGTTCATTCCTAAGTATAGCAGATATAAGCTATAAGGTTGGGTTCCTTTTAACCTTCTGTGCTGTAGTGGTAGCGCCTTGACTTAGTAATCATAAGTCCTAGGTTCGAGTCCCGGTCGGGGTAAAAAAATGATTCAGGTTTTCACATATGTAATGTGCTATTTGGTTATTTCATGGCCCGAATGAGATTGGGAATCGAATTAAATGCTAAAATGAAGCCACGAGTGAGGTTAGGGAATCTGTAATATGAACATAGTGGCATTCAGTTAGAATGCGTTCATTCCTAAGAATAGCAGATATAAGCTATAAGGTTGGGTTCCTTTTAACCTTCTGTGGTGTAGTGGTAGCGCCTTGACTTAGTAATCATAAGTCCTAGGTTCGAGTCCCGGTCGGGGTAAAAAAAGTGATTCATGTTTTCACATATGTAATGTGCTATTTGGTTATTTCATGGCCCGAATGAGATTGGGAATCGAATTAAATGCTAAAATGAAGCCACGAGTGAAGTTGGGGAATCTGTAATATGAACATAGTGGCATTCAGTTAGAATGCGTTCATTCCTAAGTATAGCAGATATAAGCTATAAGGTTGGGTTCCTTTTAACCTTCTGTGGTGTAGTGGTAGCGCTTGACTTAGTAATCATAAGTCCTAGGTTCGATTCCCGGTCGGGGTAAAAAAATGATTCATGTTTCCACATATGTAATGTGCTATTTGGTTATTTCATTGCCCGAATGAGATTGGGAATCGAATTAAATGCTAAAATGAAGCCACGAGTGAGGTTGGGGAATCTGTAATATGAACATAGTGGCATTCAGTTAGTATGCGTTCAT
>JAXCGZ010012753.1:0-16427 GCA_037179515.1 Halocaridina rubra
CGAGAGAGTTAGGAAAGGTACTGAGAGACTGATTGGGGAAGAACATTGTGAGTTCAGGAGAGGAAGAGGATGTGTGGATCAGGTGTTTGCAGTAAGACAGGCGTGTGAGAAGTTCTTGAAGAAAGGTGGGACACATTTTGGGTTTTTATGGACATAGAGAGAGCGTATGACAGGGTATATAGAGAGGGGTTGTGGAGTGTGTTGTGACTGTATGGAATAATTGGAAGTGTATTGAATGCGGTGAAGAGTTGTTACATGAATAGTAGAGCATATGTGAGAGTAGGAAATGGTATGAGTGATTGGTTTGAGGTGAATGTAGGATTATGTCAAGATTGTGTAATGTCACCATGGTTGTTTAATGTGTATATGGATGGAGTGGTAAAGGAAGTAAATGAAAGAGTATTAGACAGAGGCTTGGAACTAGTGGGTGAAGATGGAAGGTTGGGGAAATTGAATCAGTTGCTATTTGCGGATGATACTGTATACTGTACTGAGACTGAATTGAATCATTTGGTGACTGAGTTTGTTAGTGTTTGTGAAAGAAGGAAATTGCTGGCGAGAATACTGGTAAAAGTAAAGTCATGAGATGCACGAGGAGTGTCAATCTTGGCAGATTGAATGTAGGAGTGAAAGGGGAGTTGCTTGAAGAAGTTGATAGTTTTAAGTATCTGGGGTTTCATGTATCAAGGAGTGGACAAGTGGATGTAGAGGTAAATCACAGAGTGAAGGAAACAAGTAAACGTCTAGGTGGGTTGAAAAGTGTAATGAGATATAGATATTTGGGAATGAATGCAAAGAGAAGGATATATGAAGGTGTGATTGTACCGACAGCAGTGTATGGAACAGAGACTTGGAATGTTAGATGGGATGAAAGGAACAAGTTGACTGTAATGGAGATGAGGTGTTTGAGAAGTATGATTGGTGTATCTAGAATAGATAGAGTAAGTAATTAGGATGTCAGGCAGAGAATGGGTGTTGGAATGGAGCTATTGGATAGGTTACATTAGTGTGTGTTGAGTTGGTTTGGACACGTGGAAAGGATGAGTGATGAACGAATAGTGAAGAGAGTGTGGAGTGCAGAAGTGATTGGAGTTAGGTCAAGAGGGAGACCTAGAATGAGATGGATGGATGGCATGAAAAGAGCACTGAATGCACGTGGAATGGCAGTGGAACAGGGAAGAGTGTGCGCAAGAGATAGGAATGAGTGGAGGAAGTTTGTGCATAGATGACAAGGGCCAAAGGGATTTCTCGCACCTGCTAGCTCAGTGAACTGTGATGGACAGGTGTGATGGGAGTTGCCATGTGATGAAGCGGTGGGGGTAAACCAGCTGCGGCTGTTGGGCCTCATTGTAGAATATTTTTGCCCGCCTACCTTGTGGATGACCCAACGAGGGTGGAATGAAGGGAGACATGGCAATCCTTTTCTCCCAGGTAGCTGAGAGGAGTGGTTGAGGTATGTGTGGACCATGGTGAATGTGCTCGACCACCCCCTTACAAGGGGGAATGAGGCATGTGTATATGTATGTATGTTTTCATTGAATGTAGAATAATGATTCATACACCATTGTTTAGTGTAAAAGTTTCTCTCATTTATATTTTACCCTGTATACTGTATGAAGTTGCCATACATAGTTTTGTAATTTATATTAATATTAGATGATCTATGAGGAAGACATTTTGTATATTGTCAAATATTTGCTAAATAACAGTGTATATATTCAGCAAAGGATTACTTGTAAATTTTTATTTATTGCAAGCTTCTTTGGGTTAAATCTTTGTAGAGTATGATGTGAATTTTTGTTTTCCTTTGCAGCCAGTCAAGCTGCTGCTCAAAGAGCTGGAGGAGGAGCTGCTGGTGCAAAACATTCAGCAGCTAATCAGAAACTTGGCATGAGCCTCGAAGAAGCAAAGCAGATTATTAATTTAGAGGAATTAGATCCTGAAAAAATACAGAAAAACTATGAATACCTTTTCAAAGTTAATGATAAGAAGGAAGGCGGATCTTTTTATATACAGAGCAAGGTGAGTTCACTAATGCTTTTGTTTGTATGCAACATGATGGTATGGTGAGAAAATTCTTAGATATTTTATCTACATTTTCCTGTGTTGCTTCATGTATTTGTATTACTTGAAATCTTGTCCATTGTTGCTTATGTTCCCATTAGTGGCTCTATTAGAAGCTGTTGAATTTTTTTGTAGGACAGTATGAACTTCAGTGCTATAAGCTACACCAGTGAATTTCTTGTCACAAATAATGTGCTGGCTTTCATTTCCCGCACACTTGTACTTGCTTATGCTAATTAGCACTATGCTTTTTTATATAATCTCTCAACAATGCGCATTTAGACTGGTGCTGGTTTAAGGTAGAAAGCTTTAAAACATCAGTTGTTCAAAGAAGTATTTTTATTACAGTTTATACATGTGTTTGCACTGACTTCTGACCAGATTTAGGTTCTGATTGGAGAGTAGTAAGCCGATCTGGTAATAAGACATACATACATGGGGTCAGATATACTTCATATATTCTGTACTGTCAGACATGTGCATTTAATAGTTGATACATATGTTGAATCCAGATGTAATTCAAATATACATGTCACTGTAGTACATTAATAATATTCATACTTTGCTAGGTCTGTTCTAAAAAAAAAATAAGCATTAATCTTCTTTTCCATTTTGATTTTTTTACCTTTATAGTTACTGTACTTTATGTATTTGTTTACAAATACTGAGACCCAAGGAATTTATGCTCCTGTAGCTTTATTGTTTCTTATATATTCTCTTGTATTTGGAATATTTGAAGAAGCCTGATTTTCGAAAATATACATTTATCAGACTACAAAGATATACTTACTCATTGTTCATAATGTAATGGTTATTGCTTGACTCCTGTTCATCGTTTTTACTTTTTTCTAATGATATTAATTTTGTCTACTTCAGGACTGTGTCATTCTAAATTGCGTCATCTTTTAAAAATAATCCTCGTAAATATTACATTATATGATATACAGTATTAAACTTGACCTAGAGGAATGTATAATTTACATGGTTGTTCAAGTAAATCTCTTGTTCTGTTTCCTATAATATTTGCCTTTATAATTTGGTAATGACAAAATTAGTAGTGTACATTATTCAATGTAAAATTTTACATAAGAAATGAATTTGAAGTCCGAATTAATTCAGTTCTTCATGGATGTTAAGAAAATTATTTTGTAATTTATTTTTATGCCTGGTCAGGATGCAACCCTAGAACACATTGAATAATCTATCAATGCACGTTAGGGCTCACCTACTGTACCACTAAAGGTATATGAAGAGAGAGAAACCTCTTAGCTGCTGTAACTAGGTAATGAACACATTCTACTGAATATCTGTGTTCATATTACGCAATCTTCCCAACCTTACTCGTGACTTGTTTTCATGTTTAATTCTTATCACTGCTATATAGGCCTCTACAATGATCAAATAAACACATTATTATATGTGAAAACATGAAACTTGTATATTGCCCTTAGCCTGGACTGGATCCTAGAACACATTTGATAGTGTATCAGTCTGCTTAAGGAGCCACCTACATTACCATCGAAGGCATTAGAGAAGAGAGAACCCTCTCATCTAACTCCTAGAACTAGGGATAAACACTACTGTATGTCTAAATTTCTAATGCTTACCACACAATTATTGAAAATTTAGCAGATAAGCACGGCTTAATAATGAATGTAGACGTGCCTATCAGGATAAACATACAGCATATTATCTTTGATTTGAAACTAATTAAATATAACATGGAGAATTTATACTTGACTGAGAACTGAGGCTCATTCTGTGCATGCTGTAGCTGAAAAAGAATATAATGATAGCACCAAAGAACTCTCTCCTGTATACATCAGCAAACAGTTGGTGATCGACCCCAAAAAGTGCTCGATTTGATGTTGATGCACCCATCCCACCATTGCATAATCCTGATGGGCTCCTTACTGAAATTTTTTGATAGCCAATAGAGTAACATTAAACTTTGTATGCCTCAAAATTGATATCCAAAACCTAAAGTGACATCTCTAGCATAGTGATCCTGTGAGGTTAAATGTCTTTTGCTGGACTTGGATACTTCTGGCAGTGCTGATCCTTTTGGAATTTTTCCTCAATCTTTTGAAAAGAGTCTTATATATTGGCACAAAAATTTCCCATGATATATCGAAAACTAATCAAGTCTGGATGATTTCCCTCTTGTTGGAGGAATGGTAATATAACTGCTCTCGTTAAGGGTCGTATTGAAAGCTCATCACCCACTGATTGTCGCCCAACTACATCAATGCCTACTTTATCCGAAGTTTTCAAGCACCTGGTGGTGAAGTGCCACTATTATTTTGCCGAGTGTGGAGGTTTTTTTCTGAATATTCAGTTGCTTTTTGTAGAGGTCTAGGCACATTTGATGCAATTCTAACAATGCTTCAGGTTTGCAAAATGCATTGGAGTTTGGTTAAGAGGCACGCATGTTTACACTTGATTTTAGTGCTGCTTTGATTGTATTAATCTTGGGGCTCTTGTTTTTAAATTGAGAAAAATGGTTGTTGCTGGATGTTTCTTTGTGGTATTGTGCAATTTTTAAGTAACAGGATTCAAGGGTAGTGGTAGATGGACTTTACAGTGAATTCAGTAATGTTATCTCAGGTGTCCCTCATGTGGATAGATTTGGAAAACAAACTAGTTGCTTGTTCTTTTGATGCTGCCTTATTTGCTGTTCCATCCTTGGACAAGATGATGAGAAAAGCTAATAATAAACAAATTATAATGCGGCCCAAAGATGATTTCTCGCACCTCCTAGCTCAGTGTGCTGTGGTGGATGGGTGTGAGGAGAGTTGCCATGTGATGAAGCGGTGGGGGTAAACCGGCTGCTGCTGTCGGGCCTCATTGTAGTCTATCCTTGCCCACCTACCATGTGGGTGACCCAAGCACGGTGGAAGGTGGGCAGACGTGGCAACCCTTTATCCCCAAGGAGCTGAGAGGAGTGGTTGAGTTGTGTGGATCATGGTGAATGTACGTTTCTTGGCTCGGCCACCCCCCCTTTCAAGGGGGAATGAGGCATTTGTATATGTATGTGTATGATAACAAGCAGGTCCAGAAGTCTTGTTCCTCCATGTACCAATCTCTTTAATGCTAATATACCCTTAACATTATGTATATGTCTTTTTGGCCAATGCCAAAAGTTATGCATTTTCTTTCCTTAGATTTAATACTGATCAGTATTCAAGAAGTTTTATTACAGCTACTACTTGTAAGCGCTATTTTGTTGAGTCAATGAAGTTTCAGAAGTTTAAGCTAAGCACAAATAAATGTTTTGTTAAGCTGACATTGATGTTGAATTTTTAAAATTTAGGAGGAATATATGATAGTATTGCAATACTGAGTTGCACCATTTTCTACTTACTCTTTTTTTCCTTTTCCTCACTGAGATACTTACCTTGCTGGAGCCATCTAGTTTATAGTCTTTGACTTTTTCTATCTGGGCTTGTTGCTCGTCTTAAGATAATAATATCGGCGATACTTTTAGGCTTATGGAAGTGAAGTTGTACTAGTAAGACAAACATATAAAACATGCTAAGAAAATCAGTTGCTGTTACTGTATATGTATTACAGTATTCCAGAACATCAAAAGCTATATATAGTGCCTTGTTTTAGGTAATATTAAACTTTTTTCTACATGTCTTTATAGTTATAAAGACAGATGATAGGTTACAGGATATTTGCAGTAGTTATGGTTAGTACTGAAAATCAATATTTTAAAATTAACATACTTGAGGTACTTTTAAAGGGTTTGCCAGTCAGTTACTGAACCTGTACCATCTATCTAATTTATTTCCTTTTATTATAACATAGGTATTTTAAATATGTGGCTGATAATCGATCTATATACAAAAAACTGTAATCCCTGTAATAAAGGGGGTGGCTGAGTCAAAGCAAAAATCTTGACTCATTGTGGAAGGAAAATACGAAGGGGGAGTTCCCAATCTCCTTGCTCTACCCCATTTGGGTGACTTTTATGATGTGCAGAACATGGAGTAGCTATTCCTGCCCTCCCTTAGGGAAAATTGCTCGTTATATTACTGAATATGTCTTATAGTATTGTGAAATAAGTTTTAATTGTTTTGCATTACTATACTATACACCTGTCTATTTGGATGACTTGCACTGACTTTTTTTTGGGGTGGGTGGGGTGGGAGTTAAAGGAAGGTAATGGAAATATTGGAAATACTGTGCTTGTTTCTTTAGAAAATTATGACAAAATTACAACCGAAAGCTATGTCACTTCCTTGATTTGACTCTTTCTCAAAGTTTTGTAATGGTACTGATATCAGTTATTTCACATATCCATACTATATAATATAGGTTAATATTTCAAATTACTGAGCATATTGCTATAAATTTTTTTTTCAAATAAATATCTTAGAGAGACGCAAAGGACCAGAAGGTTGTGTTATTAGGATTGTTTTATGCTATAAGATTTGTTTAAATACAGAAATATCCAAGAGTGACAAAATGGATCAGAAGATTCCATTATTAGGACTGTTGTTTACTTTCAAATGTGAATTTGAAACATAAGTTCTTTTTTAATTTATATTTTCTATAACCTCGAAATGTTAGCCATAGTAAGTGTTGACTTTGCAGATATATGGTTTATTACTTTTAAAGTGAAAGACGATATTCAAGCACAGTGTTATGGCCATCCAGTTGTTTTAGTGAGAATTCATAGACAAATTGTCTTATTAAAAAATTTTATTATCTTTAGTAATAATAGAGATACAGCTAATTCAGAGCTCTCTTCATAGATATTTGGAAAGGGAAGATGGCGACGAGGCTTTGAAATGAACACTTTCCAAACATCTTGCTGTCAAGTTGCAGCTGACATACCATTATTGCCCAGTCCTTTCTCAAGAGCACCTACTCGACAGTTTACCTCGGCGTCATTTGATTGGGATTCAGTGTTGTCTGACTCCAACAGGAAGAGCTGTGCTAGTCGCTTGGAAAAAAATACAGCTGTCAGGAAGTTTCAAAAAGATGCAGAAAAGTTTGCTGCTGTTCTGGTACCCTTGTGTCATATTGAAGGAGAGCTGTCTTGTCTCTTTACTGTTAGATCAGCAAACTTGAATAAGCATGCGAGAGAAGTAGGTTTTCCTGGAGGCATGGCTGACCCAGGGGAAAATGATCCTGTTGATACTGCTTTAAGGGAAACAGAAGAAGAAATAGGCATTCGAAGAGATATTGTAGATGTTTGGGGAGTAACACCATTGGTTCCTGGTAGACATGGTCAAGGAGTTCGAGGTGTGGTAGCTTATCTTGGTCACATTGATGTTGATCTCTTAAAGCTTTCTGAAGCTGAAGTTGATTATGTATTTTGTATTTCTCTGAAAAATCTTTGCAGTGTGCAAAATGCAAAGCAAACTCAGTTTCGATCTAAAGACACAAGAGGCGGTGGCTACACTCTACCCGTGTTTATAGGTTCTAGTCCACGAGTATGGGGCCTAACAGCTATTTTGCTACACATGACTCTATATGCTCTTCTTCCTGGAGTATACCGGAATAGATTAGTATATGTTCCTCCTCTGCTTAAATTGTAAATTATACATAGCTTATTATTCTACATGTCACATATTTTCCTTTAAGGTAGTAGTTTGGCTGCAACCTGAACAAAAATACTTGCTACATCATGTCTCCTATTGTGGTAGGTTTATGCCTAGAAAGGAAACTTTGCCAACCTATTTTCTCCAATATCCAACTAGGTTACCTCATTCAACCTCATGGAAAATTAACGACAGGAAGAAATTATTTTACAGTCAGAATACACGAGTATTAGTTAATAGCATATTGTAGATAAAAGGCTCCAACATTTTGTTTACCTGTACGTTATACTGTTATGTGATTTTATCCAGATTTATCTTATCTGTATATACAATGCTGAGTTATAGGGATTTAATAAATGTAAATTAAAAGGTAATACGATATCCTTTGGTATTTCTATCTGTTTATCAATTATGTTTCTGGAATTCTAAAGCACAGATGGCCATTTCTGTCTAAACTCTCTGATACCTGTAAATAGGACTCTATCTTCCACTTAGAATTTAGACATTTATCATATACGGTACATTGCTGAAATACTCTCAAATAAACAATTTCGTGTCTTATTCCCAAATTTTATATTTGTGCGTAGCTTATACAGTAAATATTACATACTTTTTGAGTTATGTTTTATTATTCTGAATAGTTGTTGAATATTCTTGAATGCTCTATTACTGATCTACGTCTATTTTACTATTGATTATGGTTTTACAAAATTACTTAAGCTTTAAAATGATCCTATGCAAAATATTACTACCGTATGGGTCATTTTGTAGGTGTTCGTACATGTCATGTTAGCCATGAACTACATTAAGAATTTCTAATCATCCAGAAAAATAAGAAACCATACTGTGTTTTTCTTGCAATTCAAAGAGTATTGTTTGTCACCTTGCTCTTTTGCTTACACTTCCAGTGTTGTTATTTAGATTTTTCCCATATCATGAAAATAAATTAATTGGGGAAGTTTCTATAATTATTTCTTTTTTTATACTTATGAACTTTGCTCTTCTCAGTAATTTTCCTTTTATCTTGGGGATTAGTCATAAAAAAACATAGTATGTGTGGGTTCACAGGCTTAGCCTTTGTGTTATATGCCTGCTGTTGTCTGTAGTCATATGTAAATATTACGAAGCCTTAACGATTTATTAACCTTTTACTCTTAACTAAATTTTTATAATAGCACATTTTTTAGACACTATTTAAAAAATGAGAATATATTTAATGTATATTTCATAACAAGTTTGTATTTAATCATAAAAATATTATAGTTTATTAGTTAATTTGTTGTGACATTTATTGACATTGTCTTCTCATGTTGATCCTGCTTATTGTAAATTGAAATTATTTATTCGTCTTTGAATTTGTCAGGTCGTCCGAGCTAAGGAAAGAATAGATGCTGAATTAGAAGATATAGCTGAGGCAGCTCGGAAAAAGGAAGAAAAAGAAGCAAAATCTTGATTGTCTGTTTTAAATGGAAAAGGTATAATGTATTTTAGAATGGAAACATTATTGTTTAAGTGATGTATCTTTCCTTAAAGTGAGTTCCAATTACATGAGTGAACTTGGCAATATGTCAACAGCATTAAGATGCTCTAGATGCATTGTTATATGCCTTTGTTATATACTTATTCGCATTTTGGTTTTAGTGTATTGTAAATAAACTTAATTTTGTTATTTGTTTTGGCTTTTTATCATGCCAGAAATTTAGTAATTAAGTACAGTATAATGTTCTAGTATGACCCAAGCCTTGCTAGTCAACCTCCACAGTACCAGAAGTCTAGCCTTCAGTACATATTGCATTTAAAAATGTGCGTATTTTCAGAGTGGTAGACTGAAAGAGGCTTAATCATGCACTCCCAACTAGCATTAGCGCACAATAAAAGTGTAAGCCTGTGACTTATCCTTTCGGGTTATGTAGGTCCTTGTAGGTGTTTTTATCCAAAACAGTCCTGTTTCATCACAGTTAAAAACTTACTGCAAGATGTAACCTTCACTTTTGATAACCTTGGCAAATTCTAGCACGTAGGCATCAGCTGCCTTTTGTCCGAACTAGCCGCCTCTCTATGCCTAACAACGTTATGAATTCCAATTCGTCGACAAAATTTTTCAAACCAGCCTCTACTTGCTTTAAATTCGTCAATTTTAGTACCCCTAGCACTGGGAGTGTTCGCTGCTAAATCATGGTGTAACTGAAGAGCCTTCGCGCAAATTATAGCCTCGCTAACGCTATCTCCAGCAAGCTCTTTTTTATTTAACCAAACTAACAATAATTTTTCTACCTCTTCCATAACTTGAGACCTATGCTCTGTTAAAGCAGTCACTCTTTTAGCCACGTTAGCCACCATTAAGGCCTCTTTATTCTTTAAAATAGTACAGATGGTCAATTTCGCCATGTCATATCGCATGGCGAGATCAGAAACAAGAACACCGTTCTCATGTTTAGCTATTATTTCTTTCTTCTTTTCCACAGTATTACAGTTATGCTTTTTATCACTATCACTGTTACTTTTCATTTTCTTAGGAGCCACAATGAGGGCTAATTTAAAGCAAAAAGCAAAAATATCGGGAATCTACAACAAGTAATCTTCATAGTGCAGGCACCAATGCAGAACTGAAAGTAAACAAGCAGTCGCCTAAGCAGATGTGCATTAGTACCTTGAGGATTGTTTGCTTGTCGATTCTGAATTTGTTGGAAAATTGTGTTTGTAGGTCAATTTATTTGTAGTTGGGGTGTTTGTATGTGGATGTTCGACTGTATATATATATATATATATATATATATATATATATATATATATATATATATATATATATATATATATATATATATATATATATATATATATATATATATATATATATATATATATATATATATATATATATATATATATATATATATATATATATATATATATATATACTGTACAGTAGTTCCCTTGACTCATGAATGCCCTCCCCCATGAACATAATTTACGAATAAATTTTGCATTGACTCATAAATCATTTTTTACTCACGAACCACACTCACCTCCAGGCAAGCAAGCGACCATGTTCCCCACTCGCCCGCATGGTTGCTCTCTCAGTTCTGCATTGGTACCTGCACTGTGTAGTTTGTTCATGCTCTGTATGTTCTCCTTTCTTTGTACTTTTTAATTGTTTTGCCTTTACTTTAAGCTAGCCCTCATTATGTCTCCTAAGAAAGTGAAATGTGTTAGTGACAGTGGCGTCGAACATACTAGACGCATAACAATGGAAACTAAGGACACCGTTTTTAAGCATG
This sequence comes from Halocaridina rubra, assembly GCA_037179515.1. Classification (NCBI taxonomy): domain Eukaryota; kingdom Metazoa; phylum Arthropoda; class Malacostraca; order Decapoda; family Atyidae; genus Halocaridina; species Halocaridina rubra. The sequence continues at coordinate 10,898 of JAXCGZ010012753.1, forward strand.
AAAATGGTGTTCGTGTTTTTTATGTCGCCACGCAGTAGGACAGGGCAATATCAGAGGAGTAGTCCTCCTCCACCACCATCCATGTGTGCCAGCTACAATCATACACAAAGGTAAATACAGTACTGTACCATGTTTTATTTAAGTAGAGTAGAATTCCTTTCTATTATTAATGTAATTTTCCTTTTACAGGTGTAATACATAGTATTTTTCATTTTTATACTAATTAGAAACATTTTAAAATATATATTTATTAGGACTAGGAACAGATTAATTGAAGTATCATGCATTTCAATGGGAAAAATTGTCTTACCCCACAAACAGGGTTTAGGAATGGATTAAGCTTGTGAGTCAAGGTTCCACAGTGTGTATATATATATATATATATATATATATATATATATATATATATATATATATATATATATATATATATATATACAGTGTTACCCTGGTTATTCGCGCTTCTTGGTTCGCGTTCTCACTCTATCGCGTTTTTTTTTTTTGGATAAATTATTATTTTATTTTATGGGTATACGCAAAAATATTAAAATATTGAAAAAAAAACATTTTCAGTATTTTCATTTTTTATTTTAAACTTACGTTGCGTGCTGTTATTTATAATGTAAAGGGTGTTTTTTTAACAGTGCAGGGAGGGTTTATACAGTTCGTAAACGAAAAAATAATTGTAAATGAGTATGTGTGTCACGTCATTATCACCTCATTCACCGTAATTTTATCTATCACTTTCATAAAAATTTACGTTGCTTGCTGTTATTTATAATGTAAAGGGTGTTTTTTTAACAGTGCAGGGAGGGTTTATACAGTACGTAAAAGAAAAAATAATTGTAAATGAGTATGTATGTCCCGTCATTATCACCTTATTCACCGTAATTTTATCTATCACTTTCATAAAAATTTACGTTGCTTGCTGTTATTTATAATGTAAAGGGTTTTTTTTTAACAGTGCAGGGAGGGTTTATACAGTACGTAAACGAAAAAATAATTGTAAATGAGTGTATGTCACGTCATTATCACCTCATTCACCGTAATTTTATCTATCACTTTCATAAAAATTTACGTTGCTTGCTGTTATTTATAATGTAAAGGGTGTTTTTTCAACAGTGCAGGGAGGGTTTATACAGTACGTAAACGAAAAAATAATTGTAAATGAGTATGTATGTCACGTCATCATCACATTCACGGTAAGTTTTCCTATCACTTTCATAAAAATTTACGTTGCTTGCTGTTATCTATAATGTTAAGGGTGTTTTTTTTAACAGTGCAGGGAGGGTTTATACAGTACGTAAACGAAAAAATAATTGTAAATGATATGTATGTCACGTCATTATCACCTCATTCACTGTAATTTTATCTATCACTTTCATAAAAATTTACGTTGCTTGCTGTTATTTATAATGTAAAGGGTGTTTTTTAACAGTGCAGGGAGGGTTTATACAGTGTAAACGTAAAAATATATTAAAATATCTATGTACATATAGGCGGTTCCTACATCGCGGATTTCCTGGTTCGCGGTGGGTCCCGGAACCGAACTACCGCGATAAGTGAGGCAACACTGTGTATATATATATATATATATATATATATATATATATATATATATATATATATATATATATATATATATATATATATATATATATATATATATATATACAGTAATCTCTTGTTTATTGCGGGGGTTTGGTTCCGGGACCAGCCGCAAAAGGTGAATTTCCGCGAGGTAGGGACACCTAAAAAAATTTATTTATTTTTTTTTTTTTTAAGATGATTATGACACCAGGACGGGCCAAAAATGATAAAATAAAACAGCCTTTTTCAGGCTGTAAAGAGAAACAGAGATGGAGAGTGTAATGACCTGTCAGATGTGAAGGGTTTATAAAAGATTTGTAATGAATATCCAGCTCTCTGCTGGGTTTTAATATACCTCTGCATTACTTTCATGATGTCTATTCCAAAAATTCTGATTAGATCTTATTATTATTATTACGAATTTGTAATTAAGCCATTATTTTTACAATAAATAATGTAGTTTTGGTTGAATCAACAAGAGTTAATTAAAGATTCTCTCTCCAAAATTCTATTCTACCCAACCCCCCACACTCTCTTTGTCCCAGCAAACTAGGGAGGGGCACTGTACACAGTTATTAAAGTAAATAAACCAACAGATGTACAAACAATGATGAGCCCTTAATAATAATAATAATAATCTCCACAATCATCATCAAAGGAAAATTATTATTGCCAATAATAATAATACTAATAATAATAATATTAATAATAAGATCTAAGGAGAATTATTGGAATAGACATCATGAAAGTAATGCAGAGGTATATTAAAACCCAGCAGAGAGCTGGATATTCTTTACACATCTTTTATAATCCCTTCACATCTGACAGGTCATTACACTCTCCATCTCTGTTCCTATTTACAGCCTGATAAAGGCTGTCTTATTTTATCATTATTTTGGCCCATCCTGGAGTAAAAAAAAAAAATAAAAAAAAAAATAAAAATATATATATATATATATATATATATATATATATATATATATATATATATATATATATATATATATATATATATATATATATATATATATATATATATCGCGATGCACTGAATCCGCAATAGGTGAACCGCGAAATAGCGAGGGATTACTGTATATATATATATATATATATATATATATATATATATATATATATATATATATATATATATATATATATATATATATATATATATATATATACATACATATATATACATACAGTGATCCCCCGCTGGCTCGCGTTTTCACTGTACCACGTTTTTTTTTTTGGCAAATTATTATTTTATTTTTTGGGTATATGCAAAAATATTAAAATAAAAAAATAAAAATTCACATTATTTTCATTTTTTAATTGAAAAAACATATTTTATTATCTAATTGATAAAAAAAAATTATTTCCCAGCCTACGAATAATAAAACAGTAAAAAATAGTAAAAAACATAAATTTAGATATACGTATGTACAGTATAACTCACAGTATTGCATCATGCGAAATAGTGTCCGATAGCGTACGATGTATTGGGGTCGCAGCTACGTGAGCTAGCATATATATTTATATTTCCAGAAGTTTCATGATTTTATTGATATAAAAAACGTATTTTTTAGCCTAAGAATAATAAAACAGTAAAAAATAGTAAAAAAAACATAAATACTAAAAGTATTGCAACATGTAAAATACGATACCGCTATCATCGTTTCTGACAAAGGCTCGTTCAGTCTAACTCACGTGTGCGCCGTTCACGTTGTGTTTATTAAATGTTTTGCTTGTGTCCGATAGTGTACAATGTATTGGGGTCGCAGCAACGTGAGCTAGCATATATATATTTCCAGTAGTTTCATGATTTTATTGATAAAAAAAACGTATTTCTTAGCCTAAGAATAATAAAATAGTAAAAAACATAAATTCTAACAGTATTGCAACATGTAAAATACGATACCGCTATCAGCATTTTGGACAAAGGCTTCCACCATATTCCATTGTCTCGCCTCACTCGTGTGCGCCATTCACGTTGTGCTTATTATTATTAATACGTTTTGCTTGTGATTTTTTTACTCGCATATTTTAACCTTTGCAATGCCTCCCAAGCATCCTTCATCTTGTAAGGCTTCTTGTAGTGAGCCTAAACGGCAAAGGAAAACGTTAACCATAACAGATAAGGTAAATTTACCTATCACGTACATATAAATTTACGTTGCATGCTGTTATTTATAAAGTAAAGGGTGGTTTTTTAACAGTGCAGGGAGGGTTTATGCAGTAAACGTAAAAATAATTGTAAAATACCTATGTACATGAGTATGTCATATAAATTTATACTTGCATGCTGTTATTTATGAAGTAAAGGGTGGTTTGTTAACAGTACAGGGAGGGTTTATACAGTGAAAACGTAAAAATAAATTAAAATATCTATGTACATATAGGCTGATCCTACTTCGCGAGTTTCCTGTCTCGCGCCGGGTCCCGGAACCGAACTACCGCAATAATGGGGGGATCACTGTATGTATATATATATATATATATATATATATATATATATATATATATATATATATATATATATATATATATATATATATATATATATATATATATATATATATATATATATATATATATATATATAATCACACTTAGGGGGTCCCCATTATTTATTGCTAATTTGGACCATGAAAACGCGAACTAATAATGAAAAGACAAATAACTATATCATTTTTCCCATTACAGTCAATGTATTAGGGGTCTAATAGGGACTGGCCATCCTACATCTAAGTATTACTTTTGATTACAAGCTACTATAAAATGAATAGTTATACATAAACATATGTAAATATAAATTAGAAATAGCGGTAAAGAAAAAAAAAACGAAAATGAAATAATAATGTCATTAAAGGAAAAAATGTAGTACAACGTACCTGAAAACTGCTAGGCAGCAGACTATGATTAGGGGGGAGGTTGCAAAGTGGTGGAGGAGGATAGAAACTGGCTCTATCTAGCAACAACAAATGCTTAAAATTTAGGTTATTTTCACTGCAATAATAATAAAAGTAATAATACATGTAAAAGAGAGAGAAAGAAAACTCAAGAGCTTACCAACGTTTTCAAAGATATGCATGTAAGTGTGCGTGTCTAATGCAAACATACTGTACTCACTGAGAAGAGGAGGGAGTAGATACCAACTGACGTGTATTATTATTATTATCATCAATGTTGTTGATATTATTATTATTAAACACAAAGATGACATCAGCCTATATCTCTCTCTATAAAATATGTATTATTATTATTATTAAACACAAAGAAGACATTAGTCTATGCACTTTTCATATCTCTCTGTCATATGTATTATTATTATTATTATTGTTGTTGTGATACACTGAGGACATGATAGCCCAAAGGTTTTCAGCTCTCTCTCTCTAAGTTTGCGTGACATCATACGCCATTAGCACCATTGACATATAACAAAACAGTGGGAAATTATTTTGTTGCCTCAAAATATTGATGATGAATGAGTGAAGCAATGAAAAACAGGGCGACGACTAATGGGGACTCCCTGTATGTATATACAGACACTCCCCAATTTACGAACAAATTAGATTCCAGAAGTCCACTCATAAGTAGAACTGTTTGTAAGTTGTTCTTAGGTAAAAAATAAGCACTGTACAGTACATACGTATGCAGTACTGTACAGTAAGGAGGCTAAAAATACTTAACTTCTGCATAAAACATAAAGTATACAATGTTAAAGAATTTTAATTTTGTAAAACCGATCTAATAATACAATACAGTACAGTAATACATACAATAATACATGGGTAGTTTTTTGTTCGCATCTGTGAATGTTTCTAACCAGTTGTTTGTATGTATGGAAGCTTCTGCATATATATATATATATATATATATATATATATATATATATATATATATATATATATATATATATATATATATATATATATTA
>JAXCGZ010012754.1:0-16394 GCA_037179515.1 Halocaridina rubra
CGGGAAGATACGAGCTTTGGGCTCTTTCCCATAAACACAATTAGGTAATCATACACATAGACACACACACACACACACACACACACACACAAAGACATGCCACGAAACTGGTGCCAGAAATACGCAATCTCAGTTATGATGAGAGGCTGAGGGAATTAGACTTACCATCACTCAAAGCTAGAAGAGTGAGGGGGGATATGGTGACAGTCTCCTAATCGGTTTCATTTTATACTTAGTGATACTTATCATACCTGTCCTTAAAACTATGGATTGAGATAGCATTAACTACCTCCTCGCTTAGCCAATTCCAATTATCAACTACTCTTACACTGAAAAAGTATTTCCTTACATCCTGCAAAGAAGTTTTTTTACGAAGCTTCAAACTATGACCTCTAGTTCTAGAGCCAGCCATATCAAAATATCGATCCCTATCTACTCTATCATAACCATGAAGGAATTTAAAGACTGTCACCAATCCCCCTCAATTTTCTAGCTTCGAGTGATGGTAAGTCTAATTCCCTCAGACCCTCTCATCATAACTGAGATTGCGTATTTCTGGCACCAGTTTCGTGGCATGTCTTTAAACTTTTTCAAGCTTAGCTATATGATTTTTCAAGTGTGGATTCCCAAAGGGGGCTGCATTATCGAGTTTTGGCCTCACATAGGTTACATAAATATTTCTGAACATTTCCTTGTCCATGTGCCTTAAGGCTACCCTTACATTTGATAAGAATGCATATGCTGACCTTACTATGCCATTTATATGTATTTCTGGAGATAAATCTGCCAGTGTGTTTACTCCTAGATCTCTCTCATTTTCTGTCTCTTGAAGTTGTACTCCAGCCACCGAGTAGTCAAGCTTGGGCCTTCTTGCACTTGTACCCATTCTCATTACCTTACATTTTGAAGTATTGAATTTCATTACCCACTTTTCTGACCACTCATGCAGACTATTTAGATCTTCCTGAAGTTCTCTATCATTGTTCTCGTTTCCTACTTTCATCACAATCTTTGCATCATCTGCAAACATATTCATGAATGAATTTACAGACTCTGGTAGGTCATTTACTTATACAAGGAACAAAAGTGGCCCTAAAACTGAACCCTGTGGAACTCCACTACTAACTCTTCTCCATTCAGACACTGAGTGTCTTACTCTAACCCTCTGTTCCCTTCCTTCTAAGTAAGTTTTTATCCATTCCAAGACATTTCCACCTATTCCAGCCATTGATTGCAGCTTCCTAATAAGTCTCCCATGTGGAACAGTGTCAAATGCTTTCTGGAAGTCTAGGAATATGCAATCTGCCCAGCCCTCTCTTTCCTATAAGCTCCGGCTTACCTCATCATAAAATTCTAATAAGTTTGTTACTGTTGATCTACCTTCTCTGAAGCCATGTTGCCTCACTGACAAAAAGTTGAAGGATTCCAAGTGAAGAGAGATTTGTTTCCTAAGTAGTTTCTCCATAACTTTGCACACTATGCTGGTCAAGGAAACTGGTCTATAGTTCAGAGCCGTATCCCTCCTTCCCTTTTTGAAGATAGGTATCACATTTGCTTGTTTCCAGCATCTTGGAATCTCCCCTGACTCCAGTGACTTTTTAAATATGATACCCAGTGCCACTGATATTGAGTTTGCGCATTTTTTAAGTACATGAGGGGATATGTCTTCAAGACCTGTAGCTTTATGAACATCTAAATCCATCAGCGCTTTGCATACCTCTGTGGCTGTAAGGTTGATGTTCTCTAATACCGGCCCTTGAACTTCTGAGGGGGTGGGGTATTTTCTACTGTAAATACTGACTGAAACTCCTTGTTCAATTCTTTGCAGATCTCTTCATCCATCTCAGTGATGCTTCCATCCGCTCTCTTTAGCCTTAAAACCTATTCTTTTACCTTCAGTTTTCCTCTGATAAAGCTGTGCGAAAAGCTTGGGATTTTCTTTAGCCTTCTTGGTGATGTCCCTCTCATAGTCTCTCTCTGCCTCTCTTCTTTTACTTAGGTAGTCATTTCTTGCTCTTTTGTAGGTTTGCCAGGCATTTGTGTTTTTTTCTCCTCCTATACCTTTTCCAGCAATTGTCTCTCCTCTCCTTAGCTCTTTTACACTCATTATCGAACCATTTCTCTCTGGCATGAATTACACCTACTTTGGTGACAGGTATGCAGCAATCTACTATCTTCCCATATTTCTCACAAAAGATGTCATACATTTCTTGTACAGATTTGTTGTAAAATAAGGTTCTTCAGTCAATAACTGCAAAAAGCTAATTCATTTTGATGTAATCTCCTTTCGGATAGTTCCTCCTCATGTCCTCAGTGCCTCTACTCCCAGGCAGAATATCTTCAATGATATATTCCATCAACAACACACAGTGGTCACTCTTTCCAACTGATGGTTCATACTCAATTTTTTCAATATCCAACACATTATCTGTGAATACTAGATCAAGTAGTGATGGCTCATCCCCACCCCTGGCCCTCGTTGGTTCCATTACATGTTGGTGTAGGAAATTTCCTTGTACGCAATCTAGGAATCTTGCCCTGAATGAGTCCTCACCACTGTGTGGGTCAAGATTTATACAATCTATCTCTTTATGATTAAAATCCCGCATAAACAAAATCCTACATTTTCTCTCCTGTGCCATGTTAACAACTGAGTTTTTGACTTCCATAGTGCCTATATGACTTTCCTCATAAACTTCTAGCCTATTCTGGTTCCTTGGTGGGTTATATACAACAGTTATTATAATGCTCTCTGACCCAGTATTTATGCGAGCAACAAGAAATTCCTTGAACTCACTTTCTATAGCCAAGTTTATTTCTTTAACTTGAATCCTTTCACTTATGAGCAGTGCTATCCCTCCACCAGTCCTCTCAGATCTTTCAACCCTTAATATTCCGAAGCCCTTAGGAAAAACTGTGACACTGTTTATGTCCTCACTCATTATGGTCTCTGTAATTGCTACTATATCTGCCTTACTGTTGTAAATCCTATCTTTTAATTCTACTGCCTTACCAGCTAATCCATCAGCATTTGTGTATAATCTTAATGAGGCCCCATCCCCTGATCTTCTGTCATTATCTTCTGTGTGTGTGTGTGATTACCTAATTGTGATTACCTAATTTTGTTTACGGGAAAGAGCCCAAAGCTCGTATCTTCCCGTCTCCTGATCGGTTCCATTTTAGACTTAGTGATACTTATCATACCTGTCCTTAAAACTATGGATTGAGATAGCATTAACTACCTCCTCGCTTAGCGAATTCCAATTATCAACTACTCTTACATTGAAAAAGTATTTCCTTACATCCTGCAAAGAAGTTTTCTTACGAAGCTTCAAACTATGACCTCTAGTTCTAGAGCCAGCCATATCAAAATATCGATCCCTATCTACTCTATCATAACCATGAAGGAATTTAAAGACTGTCACCATATCCCCCTCATTCTTCTAGCTTCGAGTGATGGTAAGTCTAATTCCCTCAGCCTCTCATCATAACTGAGATTGCGTATTTCTGGCACCAGTTTCGTGGCATGTCTTTGAACTTTTTCAAGCTTAGCTATGTGCTTTTTCAAGTGCGGATTCCAAAAGGGGGCTGCATATTCGAGTTTTGGCCTCACATAGGTTACATAAATATTTCTGAACATTTCCTTGTCCATGTGCCTGAAGGCTACCCTTACATTTGATAAGAATGCATATGCTGCCCTTACTATGCCATTTATATGTATTTCTGGAGACAAATCTGCCAGTATGTTTACTCCTAGATCTCTCATTTTCTGTCTCTTGAAGTTGTACTCCAGCCACCGAGTAGTCAAGCTTGGGCCTTCTTGCACTTGTACCCATTCTCATTACCTTACATTTTGAAGTCTTGAATTTCATTAGCCACTTTTCTGACCACTCATGCAGATTATTTAGATCCTCCTGAAGTTCTCTACCATTGTTCTCGTTTTTTTACTTTCTTCACAATCTTTGCATCATCTGCAAACATATTCATGAATGAATTTACAGACTCTGGTAGGTCATTTAAATATACAAGGAACAAAAGTGGCCCTAAAACTGAACCCTGTGGAACTCCACTACTAACTCTTCTCCATTCAGACACTGAGTGTCTTACTCTAACCCTCTGTTCCCTTCCTTCTAAGTAAGTTTTTATCCATTCCAAAACATTTCCACCTATTCTAGCCATTGATTGCAGCTTCCTAATAAGTCTCCCATGTGGAACAGTGTCAAATGCTTTCTGGAAGTCTAGGAATATGCAATCTGCCCAGCCCTCTCTTTCCTGTAAGATTTGGCTTACCTCATCATAAAATTCTAATTAGTTTGTTACTGTTGATCTACCTTCTCTGAAGCCATGTTGCCTCACTGACAAAAAGTTGAAGGATTCCAAGTGAAGAGAGATATGTTTCCTTAGTAGTTTCTCCATAACTTTGCAAACTATGCTGGTCAAGGAAACTGGTCTATAGTTCAGAGCCGTATCCCTCCTTCCCTTTTTGAAGATAGGTATCACATTTGCTTGTTTCCAGCATCTTGGAATCTCCCCCGACTCCAGTGACTCCTTAAAAATGATACTTAGTGCCACTGATATTGTCTTTGCGCATTTTTTAAGCACATGAGGGGATATGTCATCGGGACCTGTAGCTTTATGAACATCTAAATCCATCAGCGCTTTGCATACCTCTGTGGCTGTAAGGTTGATGTTCTCTAATACCGGCCCTTGATCTTCTATCACTGCAATCTGAGGGGGTGGGGTATTTTCTACTGTAAATACTGACTGAAACTCCTTGTTCAATTCTTTGCAGATCTCTTCATCCGTCTCAGTGATGCTTCCATCCGCTCTCTTTAGCCTTAAAACCTGTTCTTTTACCTTCAGTTTTCCTCTGATAAAGCTGTGGAAAAGCTTGGGATTTTCTTTAGCCTTCCTGGTGATGTCCCTCTCATAGTCTCTCTCTGCCTCTCTCATTTTATTTAGGTAGTCATTTCTTGCTCTTTTGTAGGTTTGCCAGGCATTTATGTTTTTTCTCCTCCTATACCTTTTCCAGCATTTGTCTCTCCACTCCTTAGCTCTTTTACACCCATTATCGAACCATTTCTCTCTGGCATGAATTACACCTACTTTGGTGACAGGTATGCAGCAATCTACTATCTTCCCATATTTCTCACAAAAGATGTCATACATTTCTTGTACAGATTTGTTGTAAAATAAGGTTCTCCAGTCAATAACTGCAAAAAGCTCATTCATTTTGATGTAATCTCCTTTCGGATAGTTCCTCCTCATGTCCTCAGTGCCTCTACTCTCAGGAAGAATATCTTCAATGATATACTCCATCAACAACACACAGTGGTCACTCTTTCCAATTGGTGGTTCATGTGTTTGTGTGTGATTACCTAATTGTGATTACCTAATTGTGTTTACGGGAAAGAGCCCAAAGCTCGTATCTCCCCGTCTCCTGATCGGTTCCATTTTAGACTTAGTGATACTTATCGTACCTGTCCTTAAAACTATGGACTGAGTGTGTGTGTGTGTGTGTGTGTGTGTGAGTGTGTGTGTGTGTGTGTGTGTGTGTGTGTGTGTGTGTGTGTGTGTGTGTGTGTGTGTGTGTGTGTGTGTGTGTGTGTGTGTGTGCGCGCGCGTGTAGAAAATGAGGGAGTGATAGAGAATGTCTCATTATAAGCATCAATCCGAGAGAGAGGTAGAATTAAAGGTATTAAAATATTAAGCTCAAAACATTGTCCTCTCTCTCTCTCTCTCTCTCTCTCTCTCTCTCTCTCTCTCTCTCTCTCTCTCTCTCTCTCTCTCTCTCTCTCTCATGTATCATTTAAGCTTGACAAACAATAATCAGTGTATATAGTGTTTATGATGATTATGATGATAATCATGGCGACCATTATTATTAAAATTATTATCATTATTATTATTATTATTATTATTATTATTATTATTATTATTATTATTATTATTATTATTATTATTATTATTATTATTATTATTATTATTATTATTATTATTATTATTAGTAGTAGTAGTAGTAGTAGTAGTAGTAGTAGTAGTAGTAGTAGTAGAGTAATATTATTATTATTATATCTCTTTACATATTGTCAAATACAAATTATATCAAGGTAAACTTCTCATGAAAAATCTAAAAAAGAAAAATTAACTAAAGTATATATATATATATATATATATATATATATATATATATATATATATATATATATATATATATATATATATATATATATATATATATATATATATATATAATGTAATGGGGAAGATCTTATCTTGTAACGCGCTGGCTTCGCATTCACGAGGTCGAAAGATCGGTCCCCGTCCAAGACCGAGAGTTTAAGCTGTTTACTGGCAGGAACTGCTGTGGGTGGACATCACAGTGGGGGGTTGGGGCTTGTCCTGGCTGACGAATACCCATTGTAAAATGGAAATAAAGTTTATTATTATTATTATTATTATTATTATTATTATTATTATTCAACAAATAACCACCACAACTTTTATTACTGTTTCACACGTAAAGTATTGAAAATTTTAATTCATAATTTATTTTTACATAGAAAACCTATCAATGCGTTTTCCATTCACGCCAGTCCATAAACATGGAAACATTCCTTTTTATTTCTCTGAACATAATTGATATATGTATATATTTACAATCGTAAATAATTAAGAAAAAAGAAACAAAAACTTATTCGGTACCTCATGTTTTACCTTAAACAAGAACCAGAAGAATAAAACAAATATCAACTCTCACTAAGATACACTGATGTCCAGTGAAATTTGGACCTCCAGGACAACATATATGTATAAGAATATTCTCGGATGTTCATTACACATCTTTTATTATCCTTTCACATCTAGCAAGTCATTACACTCTCCATCTCTATTTCCCTTTACTTTATATATTCTTCGTACCCAGGCCCGATGATGGCTGCTTTATTTTTTTTTTGTTCCGTCCTCGCGTCAAAAAAAAAGGGGGAAGAAAACCAGTTATAAAGGTCAGAACCTGCCTGCTTTCCTCCGAACAAGGAGGTGAAGTGGGTCGATTGAGAAAAGAAAAATATTGTTTGTACACATGTATATTCTCGTTTTATATATCAGTTGATGCATGTTATGTACTTTGCAGAATACATGTATGTGCATGTATAGATATTATACAGAATGTATGAACTGTATGAGCAGGAATATTTCGAGTTTTTAGGTGTGGTGTGATTGAACACAATACAGAAAGGTGCTTTTCAACCATTTCTTATATATTAATCAGTGAATCTATTTATTTACTCATTTATTTATTTATTTATTTATTTACACACTTCTTTATTTTTTTACTTATTTTTTTTTTCATAAATTTTCCATCAACATTCAATTTTGTTTCAGTGTAAAAATGACAAATGTCGCCATTAAATTTAGGAATGGATTCTATAGATGATCGAGTAGTCGCCGTGGCTCAGTCGGTAGCGTCTCCGACTCTGAGGCGTCAGGTCGAGGTTTCGCGCCCCGCCACGGTCTGAGGTTAGCAAAGGCATGCACTCAGCGTAAGGATTACATCTGCCAAAACAAGTCCTTCGCAAGAAGGCAACCGTCCTAGCCCTTGGTTGATAAGGGAGTCCGTGACGTAAAACCGGAACATTCTATAGATGATCGAGGCGATTTTAGAGTCTCTATGATAAGTTCTCTTATCCGCTGTGTACAGTCACTCGAAAATAGAAAAAAATTGAGGGGATCTCTGAGTGTGTGGGTAAAGTCTTGTCACCCCTATCTAGCAGACAGGTGTATGGACACTCATCAACCCATATACGAACATACACTGTGATTCTGAAGGAATTGTTGACATACAACAGGACTGACTTCTGACAATAAAAAAAAAAAAGTATTGTGTTGTGTTATATGATTTCACAATGACAATTGTGTGAATGACAGCTCATACACCATTTTATGCCTCGCAGTTATTCCTGGAATGAGAATGGACACAGACTTGGTAGATGTGAGGAATTAAGCCTGGATACCCTTCCTAATGCCCCGTGATTGGTTCGAACCCGCTGTGAATAACAGCGTATGAAGCTTAACATCTTTTTCGAGGGTACGAACCTGTCGCGGGGCGTTAGGAAGGGAATCCAGGTTTTAGTCTCCCAGTTCCATCCCTGTCTGTGTCTACCCCCATTCGAAAGGGGGGGGAGGCTAATGGTGACCCATAAAATGGAGAGAAAGAAACACAGGAAATACTTGGGTGATCTCAATGCCCTCTAAAGAGAGTTGCAACCGCTAGATATGAATGAATGAATGGATAAATAAATAAATAAATAAATAATGTAAACACTGTAATAAATGAATATATAAATAAAAATTAATATATAAATAAGTTAAAAATGAATATAGATATAAACATACAAATATACATAGATACATAAGCAGACGTGTGTGTATATATATATATATATATATATATATATATATATATATATATATATATATATATATATATATATATATATATATATATATATACATATATATATATATATATATATATATATATATATATATATATATATATATATATATATATATATATATATATATATATATATGCAAAATAAACTGTTATATCACAGCACAATATGAAGCTAAAAAAGGACCATAAATAAAACAAAAAGAATCGAAGATGTACTATATATTACGACTGGACTCCAGTCCTCTTCAGGTACAAATGAATTGATAAATACAAAGGGATTTATAAAATTGATTGCTGTTCCTGCAATAAATCTTACATAGGTCAAACTGGTCGTTCGCTAGGCCAGAGAATTTCTGAGCATAAAAGAGCAGTGCGATATGCTGTTGAAAGTTCTGCTTTATTTGTGCATAAGCGAGATACTGGTCACCATATTAATTGAAGCGCGTCCTTATTGCTATATAAGAGTAATTGCCAATATAGGAGAAAGATACTTGAAGTAGTCATTATAGAAAAATCAGAAACCTTAAATTTATCAAATGGACAGAGGAGATCTGACGTTGTGGATGAAGCATTATTAAAAGACCCCATTAAGAAGATTATGCCAAATGACCGTCCACCTGACCTGAGGTTTGAAGATAATCCCATCGTGGATCCTCCTGGCAATTGTAGCTAGCATCTCTCCCCACCTTTATCCAGAGCTTTGTATATATCGATTCATTTGTACCTGAAGAGGACTGGGGTCCAGTCGTAATATACAGTACATCTTCGCTTCTTTTTGTGTTTTATTTATGGACTTTTTTTTGCTTCATATATATATATATATATATATATATATATATATATATATATATATATATATATATATATATATATATGTGTGTGTGTGATTACCTAATTGTGTTTACGGGAAAGAGCCCAAAGCTCGTATCTTCCCGTCTCCTCATCGGTTCCATTTTATACTTAGTCATACTTATCATACCTGTCCTTAAAACTATGGATTGAGATACCATTAACTACCTCCTCGCTTAGCCAATTCCAATTAACAACTACTCTTACACTGAAAAAGTATTTCCTTACATCCTGCAAAGGGTGAAGGGTGAAGCTAGAGAAAGTTTAAAAGTATATTATACAAATAGCCGTAGTTTAGGTAACAAGATAGAAGAACTGAGAGCCATAGTATGTAGTGAGAGACCGGATATAATATGCATTAGTGAAAGTTGGATTAAATTAGAAAGCAAACACCTTAAAGCTGAGTACATAATTACAGGATATAAACTTTATAATGCTGATCGTAGTGCAGATAAAAGAGGGGGAGGGGTAATTATGTATATTAAAGATAGCCTCAGAAGCTGCATTAAGTCTGGAATTAAGACAAATCTAAATTCAGAAACCTTATGGGTTGAAATTAAAAATAATATAGAAAGTCTAGTTGTAGGAGTAGTCTACAGACCACCTGATCTAGATAATATAGAGTCGCAAGTTATATACGATGAAATTTCTAAAGTGAGCAGGTCAAATAGAGTTTGCATTGTAGGCGATTTTAATTTTAGACATATTAACTGGGAAACCATAACAGGTGATAGTAGCTCTAAGGAGTTTTTGGAAGTAGTAGAAGACAATTTCCTTTCTCAGCATGTACATGAAGCAACACGGGGGGTGAATACACTAGATTTAGTTCTTAGTAATAGAGAGAATATGGTTACAAATTTAGAAGTTGGTGAAAAATTGGGCAACAGTGACCATGATTCCATTAGATTTAACATAATTTTCAAGGAAACTATAAAGGAAAATAAGAATATTGTTCCAAACTTTAGAGCAGGAGATTTTGAGGGCTTAAAAACTAAATTATCTAATGAGGTATGGGAAGGGATTTCTGGGGTACAGATGTGGGTAGTTAATCCAGCAGGTCAGGTCGCAGGTAGCGGATTACCCCGAAATTTGGGTACCACATGCCAAGGATTATCACAAGATAAGATCAATACATTAAATTCTCTCACAGGAAAGAACAGTAGTCCGTCAGTTAATATAAATTTGGATGAGGAATATAACAATTTTGTCATGACTCTTAAGAATAGTCAGAGAGACTATATTCCCATGAAACATTGCAGATCAAGAAAAAATGACCCTAAATGGATGAACAATAGAATAAAGAATCTTATAGGTATTAAAAGAGGAATATACAGGAAACTAAAAAGAGGTGAAGAGCAGGTGAGGCAGCAATATATACAGTTAAACAGGGAAGTTAAAAAGATAGTTAGAGAGTCGAAAAGAAAATACGAAGTTCGAATAGCAGGAGAAGCTAAAGAAAATCCTAAAGGGTTTTATCAACATTATCAAACAAAATTTAAGGAAAAAGTCGGACCAATTGAAGTAGCCAATGGCCATATCACAGATGACGATAAAGTGATGTGTACATGTTTAAATGATTATTTCTTATCTGTATTTACAAATGAAAACTTGGAAAATATTCCTGAAGTAGAATCCATTTACAGAGACAGTCCCGATAATATACTTAGTTCAATAAATATTACGAGAGAGGAGGTAATAAAAGAAATAGATAAATTAAAGGCTCATAAATCTCCGGGACCTGATGGAATATATGCTAGAATATTAAAGGAATGCAAGG
Source organism: Halocaridina rubra (assembly GCA_037179515.1). Classification (NCBI taxonomy): domain Eukaryota; kingdom Metazoa; phylum Arthropoda; class Malacostraca; order Decapoda; family Atyidae; genus Halocaridina; species Halocaridina rubra. Next base: position 11,085 of record JAXCGZ010012754.1, read on the forward strand.
AAGAGCTTAGTTGTCCTCTAACTGCATTATTTAATAATTCAATAAAATTAGGATCGGTACCCATGGAGTGGAAATTGGCAGATGTGGTACCAATATTTAAAAAAGGAGAACGTGTTAAAAAGAATAATTATAGGCCGGTAAGTTTAACGTCAACAGTGGGTAAGATTCTAGAATCCATAATTGCAAATAAAATAAGGGCACATCTAGAATTACACAGACTGATAAAACTTTCACAACACGGGTTTCTTAAGGGTTTTTCGTGCCTTACAAACTTACTGTCTTTTTATTCAGAAGTTTACGAGGCAGTAGATTGTGGCAAAGAATATGATACAATATATCTAGATTTTAGCAAAGCTTTTGATAGAGTTCCTCACAAAAGATTAGTTAAAAAGCTGGAAGCTCATGGTATAGGAGGAGCTGTGCTCAGATGGATCAAACAATGGTTAAAAGACAGAAAACAGAGGGTTTGCATAAATGGAGAGAAATCAGAGTGGGGCTCGGTTACAAGCGGGGTACCACAAGGCTCGGTACTGGGTCCTCTATTATTCATCGTATATCTAAATGATCTGGATTCGGATATCAGTAGTAACCTAAGTAAATTCGCAGACGACACTAAAATAGGTAGAACTATAAATGGAAAAGAAGACATTCATGCTTTACAGGAAGATCTAAATAGATTATCTGAATGGTCGGACAAATGGCAAATGGAATTTAATGTTGAAAAATGTAAAGTAGTTAAAATGGGTACTATAAAAGACAATACTAGTTATAAGCTAAACAACCATGAAATCATGAGTTCTCAGTGTGAAAGGGATTTGGGAGTTCTTGTGAGTAGTAGTCTTAAGCCAAGAGAGCAATGCACAGCAGTCAAAAATAAAGCAAACAGAATTTTAGGATTTATCTCAAGAAGCGTCAGCAATAGGACGGAAAAAGTTATTTTGCAGCTCTATCTTGCATTAGTTAGGCCCCATTTAGATTATGCTGTGCAATTCTGGTCACCCTATTATAGAATGGAAATTGAATCCTTGGAGAGAGTGCAACGAAGAATGACCAAGATGATACACAATATCAGAAATCTACCATATGAGGACAGATTAAAAAAACTTAATCTACATTCTCTAGAGAGGCGAAGAGTTAGGGGGGATATGATTGAAGTGTATAAATGGTTTAAAGGGATTAACAAGGGAGATATTAATAAAGTTTTAAAAATTCATGATCAAACCAGAACTCGTAATAATGGATTTAAGCTTGATAAATTTAGGTTCAGAAGGGAAATTGGTAAAAATTGGTTTGGTAATAGAGTAGCTGATGAATGGAACAAGCTTCCTAGTAGGATAGTAAATGCCAATACCTTAGACACCTTCAAATGTAGATTAGATAGACATATGACAGAGGTAGGGTGGGTATGAATAGGTTAGTGCTTATTAGAAAAATCATAAAAAGAAAAACAGAATAAATAAGTAGAGTAGAATAGAATAGGTTAGACATGCTGAAAATACAATTAAAAAATGGAGCTGCCTCGTGTGTGCCAGTAGGCATGCTGCAGTGTCCTCTATTCTTATGTTCTTATGTTCTTAAAGAACTTTTCTTACGAAGCTTCAAACTATGACCTATAGTTCTAGAGCCAGCCATATCAAAATATCGATCCCTATCCACACTATCATAACCATGAAGGAATTTAAAGACTGTCACCATATCCCCCCTCACTCTTCTAGCTTCGAGTGATGGTAAGTCTAATTCCCTCAGCCTCTCATCATAACTGAGATTGCGTATTTCTGGCACCAGTTTCGTGGCATGTCTTTGAACTTTTTCAAGCTTAGCTATGTGCTTTTTCAAGTGCGGATTCCAAAAGGGGGCTGCATATTCGAGTTTTGGCCTCATATAGGTTACATAAATATTTCTGAACATTTCCTTGTCCATGTGCCTGAAGGCTACCCTTACATTTGATAAGAATGCATATGCTGCCCTTACTATGCCACTTATATGTATTTCTGGAGACAAATCTGCCAGTATGTTTACTGCTAGATCTCTCTCATTTTCTGTCTCTTGAAGTTGTACTCCAGCCACCGAGTAGTCAAGCTTGGGCCTTCTTGCACTTGTACCCATTCTCATTACCTTACATTTTGAAGCATTGAATTTCATTAGCCACTTTTCTGACCACTCATGCAGATTATTTAGATCCTCCTGAAGTTCTCTACCATTGTTCTCGTTTCTTACTGTTTACGTGTGTGTGTGTGTGTGTGTGTGTGTGTGTGTGTGTGTGTGTGTGTGTGTGTGTGTGTGTGTGTGTGTGTGTGTGTGTGTGTGTGTGTGTGTGATTACCTAATTGTGTTTACGGGAAAGAGCCCAAAGCTAGTATCTTCCCGTCTCCTGATCGGTTCCATTTTAGACTTAGTGATACTTATCATACCTGTCCTTAAAACTATGGATTGAGATAGCATTAACTACCTCCTTGCTTAGCCAATTCCAATTATCAACTACTCTTACACTGAAAAAGTATTTCCTTACATCCTGCAAAGAAGTTTTCTTACGAAGCTTCAAACTATGACCTCTAGTTCTAGAGCCAGCCATATCAATATATTGATCCCTATCCACTCTATCATAACCATGAAGGAATTTAAAGACTGTCACCATATCCCCCCTCACTCTTCTAGCTTCGAGTGATGGTAAGTCAAATTCCCTCAGCCTCTCATCATAACTGAGATTGCGTATTTGTGGCACCAGTTTCGTGGCATGTCTTTGAACTTTTTCAAGCTTAGCTATGTGCTTTTTCAAGTGCGGATTCCAAAAGGGGGCTGCATATTCGAGTTTTGGCCTCATATAGGTTACATAAATATTTCTGAACATTTCCTTGTCCATGTGCCTGAAGGCTACCCTTACATTTGATAAGAATGCATATGCTGCCCTTACTATGCCACTTATATGTATTTCTGGAGACAAATCTGCCAGTATGTTTACTGCTAGATCTCTCTCATTTTCTGTCTCTTGAAGTTGTACTCCAGCCACCGAGTAGTCAAGCTTGGGCCTTCTTGCACTTGTACCCATTCTCATTACCTTACATTTTGAAGTATTGAATTTCATTAGCCACTTTTCTGACCACTCATGCAGATTATTTAGATCCTCCTGAAGTTCTCTACCATTGTTCTCGTTTCTTACTGTTTACGTGTGTGTGTGTGTGTGTGTGTGTGTGTGTGTGTGTGTGTGTGTGTGTGTGTGTGTGTGTGTGTGTGTGTGTGTGTGTGTGTGTGTGTGTGTGTGTGTGTGATTACCTAATTGTGTTTACGGGAAAGAGCCCAAAGCTAGTATCTTCCCGTCTCCTGATCGGTTCCATTTTAGACTTAGTGATACTTATCATACCTGTCCTTAAAACTATGGATTGAGATAGCATTAACTACCTCCTTGCTTAGCCAATTCCAATTATCAACTACTCTTACACTGAAAAAGTATTTCCTTACATCCTGCAAAGAAGTTTTCTTACGAAGCTTCAAACTATGACCTCTAGTTCTAGAGCCAGCCATATCAATATATTGATCCCTATCCACTCTATCATAACCATGAAGGAATTTAAAGACTGTCACCATATCCCCCCTCACTCTTCTAGCTTCGAGTGATGGTAAGTCAAATTCCCTCAGCCTCTCATCATAACTGAGATTGCGTATTTGTGGCACCAGTTTCGTGGCATGTCTTTGAACTTTTTCAAGCTTAGCTATGTGCTTTTTCAAGTGCGGATTCCAAAAGGGGGCTGCATATTCGAGTTTTGGCCTCATATAGGTTACATAAATATTTCTGAACATTTCCTTGTCCATGTGCCTGAAGGCTACCCTTACATTTGATAAGAATGCATATGCTGCCCTTACTATGCCACTTATATGTATTTCTGGAGACAAATCTGCCAGTATGTTTACTGCTAGATCTCTCTCATTTTCTGTCTCTTGAAGTTGTACTCCAGCCACCGAGTAGTCAAGCTTGGGCCTTCTTGCACTTGTACCCATTCTCATTACCTTACATTTTGAAGTATTGAATTTCATTAGCCACTTTTCTGACCACTCATGCAGATTATTTAGATCCTCCTGAAGTTCTCTACCATTGTTCTCGTTTCTTACTGTTTACGTGTGTGTGTGTGTGTGTGTGTGTGTGTGTGTGTGTGTGTGTGTGTGTGTGTGTGTGTGTGTGTGTGTGTGTGTGTGTGTGTGTGTGATTACCTAATTGTGTTTACGGGAAAGAGCCCAAAGCTAGTATCTTCCCGTCTCCTGATCGGTTCCATTTTAGACTTAGTGATACTTATCATACCTGTCCTTAAAACTATGGATTGAGATAGCATTAACTACCTCCTTGCTTAGCCAATTCCAATTATCAACTACTCTTACACTGAAAAAGTATTTCCTTACATCCTGCAAAGAAGTTTTCTTACGAAGCTTCAAACTATGACCTCTAGTTCTAGAGCCAGCCATATCAATATATTGATCCCTATCCACTCTATCATAACCATGAAGGAATTTAAAGACTGTCACCATATCCCCCCTCACTCTTCTAGCTTCGAGTGATGGTAAGTCAAATTCCCTCAGCCTCTCATCATAACTGAGATTGCGTATTTGTGGCACCAGTTTCGTGGCATGTCTTTGAACTTTTTCAAGCTTAGCTATGTGCTTTTTCAAGTGCGGATTCCAAAAGGGGGCTGCATATTCGAGTTTTGGCCTCATATAGGTTACATAAATATTTCTGAACATTTCCTTGTCCATGTGCCTGAAGGCTACCCTTACATTTGATAAGAATGCATATGCTGCCCTTACTATGCCATTTATATGTATTTCTGGAGACAAATCTGCCAGTATGTTTACTCCTAGATCTCTCTCATTTTCTGTCTCTTGAAGTTGTACTCCAGCCACCGAGTAGTCAAGCTTGGGCCTTCTTGCACTTGTACCCATTCTCATTACCTTACATTTTGAAGTACTGAATTTCATTAGCCACTTTTCTGACCACTCATGCAGATTATTTAGATCCTCCTGAAGTTCTCTACCATTGTTCTCGTTTTTAATTTCTTCACAATCTTTGCATCATCTGCAAACATATTCATGAATGAATTTACAGACTCTGGTAGGTCATTTACATATACAAGGAACAAAAGTGGCCCTAAAACTGAACCCTGTGTGTGTGTGTTTATTATTATTATTATTATTATCATTATTATTATTATGTTTCCACACTTTGTTTTCATACGATTCGCGATAGTTAAATGGCTAAGGAAGAAGAGAATTTTAGATTTTATGCAAATTTTTAGTGTTTTTCCATAAACATTGAAAACAATCTACC
>JAXCGZ010012755.1:0-7500 GCA_037179515.1 Halocaridina rubra
ACAGTAGAGGTAATTTATCTGCTTGTGTCCAGAGGTTAGGTCAATAAGGCGGCTTCCCCTTCTTTTGGTGAGGAGGGAGATAGTCCGTTGTTTCTTATCTACGTGCGCGACACACACACACACACACACACACACACACACACACACACACACACACACACACACACACACACACACACACACACACACACACACACACACACACACACACATCGAATTTTCCTTCAGGTTTGACTTTTGTTTTTCTTTTTCTTTTTATACTTAAATTACCATGGTCAAGTTTTTAAGTTAAGATGTGTGTTACCAGAAAGGAGACAAACTGAGTCACTAAATAGCACTTATATGGAGATATAAAAATTCTGTGTGAAGCTAAATTAGAAGTTTTTCTCTTTTCTTTTTTTTTTTTTTTTTTCCTCTTTCTCGTCTTCTTTCTATATTCTGTGAGAGGGAGAACATAAAAATGAAGCCATCTCTGTCCCAAACCTCTCCCACCCATGGGTCGGGAGAAGGGGTAGTCATCAGAGGACTTAAACAGAGAATCAAGAAGTTAGAGGAAATGGTTACAAGCCTTGATGATAAAATTCGGAATATGGATGGAGAAATGAAAGAGAATGAAACACTCAGAGAGCAAATAAGATCTTTGGAGGAAGCAAATAAAGCACAAGGGCAGGAGAGAAAGGAACTAGAAAAAAGAATAAAGAAGCTGGAAGGGGAAAAGAGTCAACTAGAATCTAGAATTTCTAAACAAGAAGATAAAAACAAACAGCTAAATGACAACCTAAAGGAATTAGATGTTAGTTCACTGCTAACTTCTGAGAGAGACGAGATTGCTGCTTGGAATGTTCAGATTAAGGAAAACATTGAACAGTTCAGAAAAGAGTTCCAGGAGCTGAATATGGAAAATGATGCCATGAAAACGTCCTTTGCTGATGCACTAAAGGGGAATGTGGCAGTAAAAGAGGCTGTAAAGGTGGTGGCACTGGAAAACATACAAACAGTTGACTATAAAGAGACAGTAATCGAAAAAATGAAAGACGTTGTGATGGAAAGGGCAAACCCACTCATCAGACAGGCACTTGATAAGGAGAAGACAGTGGTAATCTCAGGCATAAGTGAATCCCAGGAGCCAACATGGCAGGGGAGACTTGAAGAAAATAAAGCTAACGTTGTAGACCTGATAAGAAAGCTTGGAGTAGTATGTGGTCCTGAGGATATTGTAAACATACACCAACTAGGTAAATATTCGAGGGAAGGAAAGCCGAGACCAACAAAAGTAACCTTTGAGAGAGGGGAGACATGTAGGGAAATATTGTTGAGAAAAAAAAGTCTAAAAGACCTTGAAGAATGCAAAGAAGTGTTCATTAGACGATACAGAACACAGGAAGAGATGGGAAAGATCAAAAACTTGTTGCAAGAGGCAAGAAGGTTAAATGATGAAAGAAATGAAGAAGAGAAGAAAAATTTTCGTTACGGAATACTTCCAGACAAAGGGGAGATAAAGAAGATAATGACAGAAGATCAGGGGATGGGGCCTCATTAAGATTGTTATACACAAATGCTGATGGATTAGCTGGTAAGGCAGTAGAATTAAAAGATAGGATTCACAACAGTAAGGCAGATATAGTAGCAATTACAGAGACTAAGTTGAGTGAGGACATAAACAGTGTCACAGTTTTTCCTAAGGGCTTCAGAATACTAAGGGTCGAAAGATCTGAGAGGACTGGTGGAGGGATAGCACTGCTCATAAGTGAGAGGATTCAAGTTGAAGAAATAAACTTGGCTATAGAAAGTGAGTTCAGGGAATTTCTTGTTGCTCGCATAAATACTGGGTCAGAGAGCATTATAATAACTGTTGTATACAACCCACCAAGGAACCAAAATAGGCTTGAAATTTATGAGGAAAGTCATATAGGTACGATTGAAGTCATAAACTCAGTTGTTAACATGGCGCGGGAGAAAAAATGTAGGATTTTGATTATGGGAGACTTTAATCATAAAGAGATAGATTGGATAAATCTTGACCCACACAGTGGTGAGGACTCCTTTGGGGCAAGATTCCTAGATTGCGTACAAGGGAATTTCCTACACCAACATGTAATGGAACCAACAAGAGCCAGGGGTGGGGATGAGCCATCACTACTTGATCTGGTGTTCACAGATAATGTGTTGGATATTGAAAATATTGAGTATGAACCACCAATTGGAAAGAGTGACCACTGTGTGTTGTTGATGGAGTATATCATTGAAGACATTCTTCCTGAGAGTAGAGGCACTGAGGACATGAGGAGGAACTATCAGAAAGGAGATTACATCAAAATGAATGAGCTTTTTGCAGTTACTGACTGGAGAACCTTATTTTACAACAAATCTGTACAAGAAATGTATGACATCTTTTGTGAGAAATATGGGAAGATAGTAGATTGCTGCATACCTGTCACCAAAGTAGGTGTAATTCATGCCAGAGAGAAATGGTTCGATAATGGGTGTAAAAGAGCTAAGGAGTGGAGAGACAAATGCTGGAAAAGGTATAGGAGGAGAAAAAACATAAATGCCTGGCAAACCTACAAAAGAGCAAGAAATGACTACCTAAGTAAAAGGAGAGAGGCAGAGAAAGATTATGAAAGGGACATCACCAGGAAGGCTAAAGAAAATCCCAAGCTTTTCCACAGCTTTATCAGAGGAAAACTGAAGGTAAAAGAACAGGTTTTAAGGCTAAAGAGAGCGGATGGAAGCATCACTGAGACGGACGAAGAGATCTGCAAAGAATTGAACAAGGAGTTTCAGTCAGTATTTACAGTAGAAAATACCCCACCCCCTCAGATTGCAGTGATAGAAGCTCAAGGGCCGGTATTAGAGAACATCAACCTTACAGCCACAGAGGTATGCAAAGCGCTGATGGATTTAGATGTTCATAAAGCTACAGGTCCTGATGACATATCCCCTCATGTGCTTAAAAAATGCGCAAACACAATATCAGTGGCACTAAGTATCATATTTAAGGAGTCATTGGAGTCGGGGGAGATTCCAAGATGCTGGAAACAAGCAAATGTGATACCTATCTTCAAAAAGGGAAGGAGGGATACGGCTCTGAACTATAGACCAGTTTCCTTGACCAGCATAGTTTGCAAAGTTATGGAGAAACTACTAAGGAAACATATCTCTCTTCACTTGGAATCCTTCAACTTTTTGTCAGTGAGGCAACATGGCTTCAGAGAAGGAAGATCAACAGTAACAAACTTATTAGAATTTTATGATGAGGTAAGCCAAATCTTACAGGAAAGAGAGGGCTGGGCAGATTGCATATTCCTAGACTTCCAGAAAGCGTTTGACACTGTTCCACATGGGAGACTTATTAGGAAGCTGCAATCAATGGCTAGAATAGGTGGAAATGTCTTGGAATGGATAAAAACTTACTTAGAAGGAAGGGAACAGAGGGTTAGAGTAAGACACTCAGTGTCTGAATGGAGAAGAGTTAGTAGTGGAGTTCCACAGGGTTCAGTTTTAGGGCCACTTTTGTTCCTTGTATATGTAAATGACCTACCAGAGTCTGTAAATTCATTCATGAATATGTTTGCAGATGATGCAAAGATTGTGAAGAAAGTAAAAAACGAGAACAATGGTAGAGAACTTCAGGAGGATCTAAATAATCTGCATGAGTGGTCAGAAAAGTGGCTAATGAAATTCAATACCTCAAAATGTAAGGTAATGAGAATGGGTACAAGTGCAAGAAGGCCCAAGCTTGACTACTCGGTGGCTGGAGTACAACTTCAGGAGACAGAAAATGAGAGAGATCTAGGAGTAAACATACTGGCAGATTTGTCTCCAGAAATACATATAAATGGCGTAGTAAGGGCAGCATATGCATTCTTATCAAATGTAAGGGTAGCCTTCAGGCACATGGACAAGGAAATGTTCAGAAATATTTATGTAACCTATGTGAGGCCAAAACTCGAATATGCAGCCCCCTTTTGGAATCCGCACTTGAAAAAGCACATAGCTAAGCTTGAAAAAGTTCAAAGACATGCCACGAAACTGGTGCCAGAAATACGCAATCTCGGTTATGATGAGAGGCTGAGGGAATTAGACTTGCCATCACTCGAAGCTAGAAGAGTAAGGGGGGATATGGTGACAGTCTTTAAATTCCTTCATGGTTATGATAGAGTGGATAGGGATCGATATTTCGATATGGCTGGCTCTAGAACTAGAGGTCATAGTTTGAAGCTTCATAAGAAAACTTGTTTGCAGGATGTAAGGAAATACTTTTTCAGTGTAAGAGTAGTTGATAATTGGAATTCGCTAAGCGAGGAGGTAGTTAATGCTACCTCAATCCATAGTTTTAAGGACAGGTATGATAAGTATCACTAAGTCTAAAAATGGAACCGATCAGGAGACGGGAAGATACGAGCTTTGGGCTCTTTCCCGTAAACACAATTAGGTAATCACAATTAGGTAATCACACACACACACACACACACACACACAAGTTTGAGCGTACAACATTCTTAATCAGTATAAGCAAGTTATATATTTTCAAGTGGAGACATATTTTGTAATGCTAGGAGACGGATATCAACGAGTAATGCAAACCTATGATTATTATTATCTGAAGAAACTGTATCTAATCACTACATTATATTTTATTGGTATATAACGCAACGCCCTTAAAGGTGTGTGTGTTTGTGTATGTACGTATGTATGGATAAAGCACAATCAGACACGAGGGAAGTGAGTCAGCTTATGTCATTGCTGGTCCCAAGCCCGGATCAGTGGTGAGAACTGGTGATAGGAAGGGCATCCAGCCATAAAGCTTGGATGCGAAACCAACATGTTGAATAATAATTAATACAGTATTGGTGTATCATTATGTCCAGGTTAAGGTCAGGCTACTGTTTTGTTTTATTACAAGATAAGTATGAGATTGCTATATTGGAGCTTTTGTTAACTATTGCCGTCATACTTTAATTTATGTGAAATGTATATTAAACTGCCTGCCAAGGAGCTCTTGCTCAGCAGGCTAGTGCCTCTGAATATAATGTACATATTTATTTCTGTATGTATACTGAATATTTGGCAATAAAATCTATGACTATGACTAACATAGTCTCGAAGTGGCTTCTGAGAAACAACGACCTTATAATAAACATGGGAAAATCACTTGCAAAGAAGACATTTTGTATATAGCTGATAAGTATATGTTCCTGTGTAAGCCTATGGTGTAACTCATTCTTTACATATTATTTTGTATTGCTCTCCACACTTTTTCTCTTCTTTATCCCTTAACTCTCTTCCTGTTTCGTTTAAAGTACGTTTTTTTTTTATAGAGAACAAGCACATTATTTAGTTGTAGCTGTTGAGTATACCATACCACTAATGACCGTACACATCTAGTGGCATGCTAATTCTTTTCTAAGCTGACAGGGGTTACAAAACGAGTAAATTCTCATGAGCAGGGTAATGCCTTTATGAGGAGAAAATATATTGAATGATAAGAGAAGCAACGAACGAAGTTGGAAAGTAACATGAAGTGCATAGGCCTAGTAATATTCAATATGTTTATTTCCGTAGTTGGAGAGATTTGCTACTTCTTTAAACTTTAATTGTAAAGTCCTCGTGTATATTGATAAATTATCAGTGTTGTGTAGGTTCGAATCCTTATCAAAATTTATTCATTATATTTCTATGTAAACAAATATAACGAGCCACATTTTGGGTCTGATAAAGAGTCAGTAGTGGCGTCTGTCACCCCCATAGTTCCTTTCATCTCCGCAAGCAACACGAGTACATCGTTTGAAATTGGTACACCCGTAGTGGATCCAATTGTATCATTAGTAACACACACACACACACACACACACACACACACACACACACACACACACACACACACACACACTCATGGAGGTGAAACGGGATGCAGTACCATAAATATTCCATGCTTTTATATTTTTTTTTTCGTTTTTGCAGAGTACTAGTATGTATATGGGATTTGTGTGGTTTTAATCTTCTTTTTTTGAGCGTACTCATGGTCATACAACGTACTGTTCATTTTCATAAACCTCTTTAGGTGTTATTGCTTCCAGCGCTCATGTTGTTTGTTTTTTATCCAGTTTACGTTTACACACAAGCACACACGCACACACACACATGCACGCACGCATTTTGCGTATACGGTTTTATTACTTTTTAATCCTTGGTGTGGCAGATACAATATACTTTTACGCGTATGTGCATTCCTATCAGAGGTACATACTGTATATAGATGTGTACATATGTGCTGCGTCGAAGAAATTTGTCCTTATTTTTTTCATTTTCAGTTTGATTATTTTCATACAGTTGAATTCTATATAGCGAAGCGTTATAGTTTTGAATCCGACAGTGAAGTTTAATGCATATTGCTCGTAAACAGTTTCATGACTAATTTGACCCTACGAGTATATTGTAATAGGTATTATTTTTAAAAATTATCACTCTCCTCGTGCAGTTATAAGGTCTCACGTGGTTTCAGCCTGAAATGATGAAATAAATAGATATATAAATGAATTAAAATAGATTTGAATAAACGGATTAAAAAGCAAATAAACAAAAATAAATAAAACTTATTAAATGGTAAAGCAACATAGAAATAAATAAACATCTATTTTTTTTTCCACTCCCTTCTGGAATTGCATGTCGTAAATCACGCAAACATCAAGCAAAATTATCTTAACAATGATGCATTAATCGTTTAAGAATGATTTATATCTCCTACGTTCTGAGTATCTTTTATTATTATGGCACGTATAAAAAGAACTCACAAACACACACACGCACACACACTCATATATATATATATATATATATATATATATATATATATATATATATATATATATATATATATATATATATATATATATATATATATATATATCGTCAGATATGAATGTATATTTTACACAAGGTCTCAAGACACCATTCTTCAGAGATCTGAAGCATGATGTCTTGGAACCTTATGTAAAATATAAATTTTTCTCTTCCCTATCTGATTATGATCAGTATCCAGAGAAATTTCTTCTACCATATATATATATATATATATATATATATATATATATATATATATATATATATATATATATATATATATATATATATATATATATATATATATATATATATATATATATATATATATATATATTATATATATGTATATATATATATATATATATATTTTATATATATATATATATATATATATATATATATATATATATATATATATATATGTGTGTGTGTGTGTGTGTGTGTGTGTGTGTGTGTGTGTATGTTTGTATGTATGTTTGAACTACAAAGGTAAAAGTGGAAACAACGGAGGACCTTAGTGTTTACACGTATGTATATGTGCTCAACCTAAGACGTACAGACATAAGCAGTAAGAACTCAGTTGTATCTTTTTTCCTTTTCTAATCCAACAATTCCTATTTACAAGAGTCCAATGGCTCTTATGAAACAGTTTCA
>JAXCGZ010012755.1:15000-16358 GCA_037179515.1 Halocaridina rubra
TCTCTCTCTCTCTCTCTCATACACGCACGCAAAATTGATGTATTCATCTGTCTCCATACTATACCTTTATCTGGCATTCCTCCTTTCATTCGTTTTTTTAAGCTCGTAGAATCATGTGTTTTTCTTTTATTTATCCTTTCCTTTCCTTTCTCCTGCTTTATTCATGCCATTTGGTGGAATATTTACAAAGTCATGACTTAACATATATGAACCCAAATGTCTCCCTTGTTTCAACATCGACTTTTCGTTGCCATTCGGAAACTTAAATGCTTTTCACCCCAATTTTTTTTAATAGTAATTTTTCTCTTGTGGGTTTTAGCTATTTTGCGTTAAACACATAGCACATTTTGAAACAATATTTATACAAGAAAAAACCCATTTGTTTCAAAATGTTACTGAACCACTGCTTTTATTGTAAATTAATATTGCGGCTATGAAATAACATGATTTAGTAATAATAATAATAATGAAATAATAATAATAATAATAATAATAATAATAATAATAATAATAATAATAATAATTCGTCTCTATGCATTTTATTGCAGGCTCTATGTGCAGTTACTTACTCGCTGACCACCTTCCCTTACGTCATTGTGTATGAGTATTCGTATTATATGGTCTGGGACTTTCGTACTTTTTGATTAAACATAGCTCTGCTATCTAAAGGACGATGCGTTCGCATGTGTGTGTGTCTGTGTGTGTGTGTGTGTGTGAGAGAGAGAGAGAGAGAGAGAGAGAGAGAGAGAGAGAGAGAGAGAGAGAGAGAGAGAGAGAGAGAGAGAGAGAGAGTTTGTAAAGTGGTCGCTAAAAATGAGGAAATTTATTTTCCTGGGCATTACGGTTCAAAAAAAAAAAAAAAAAAAAAAGGAAAATGTAAAAAATAAATTTTATCTGCTTTTTTATTGTTTTTTTGTTAAGCCTTTTTAGCCTTTACTTTTATAAACTTATTTAAGAGGCATTATTGAGCGAACGAGAGAGAGAGAGAGAGAGAGAGAGAGAGAGAGAGAGAGAGAGAGAGAGAGAGAGAGTTGGATTCGTTTCTCTGATTCTAGATCACTAGTTTTATATATATTTACGTCTTCTCTTTACTAGTAAAGCAATAGATGCATGACTGCAATATTCCTCTAAAAATGTGTACCCGATCTTATGTGTCTTGTAAGAGCCTTAGAGTATTACCTGTCCTACCACAATTCTATAAGTTGTGAGACTTTACACAGACAAGAGATATGTATACATACCTAGCATGTAAGATACCACTAAGTCGGTTTAATACCCTAGCGGAATGAATTCAGAATTGCTGTTGGCATCCTATTCTTTATATGCTAAAGTCTTATATTTTTTTATTTCGTCTCTTG
>JAXCGZ010012756.1:0-7500 GCA_037179515.1 Halocaridina rubra
AAAGAAATACTATTGTAGAAGAGGGTTTCACTGAGGTAATCCTTCATTTTAATGGGCAATAACTTTCAGTACCTTCCTATTTCTTTACCTTTCGTATAATGCACATGCATGCATTTTCACTCATTATTGATGTACGTAAATTATTTTACTGCTTCATCATGCGTACACACATACGTACTTACGATCGTACCTATGAAGTCACACCACTTTTATTATTTCTTCGGAAAATATTTCGAAATTTAAAAACACTTGTATATATTTTTGATGGAATTCTCAACTTACGATTGCAATTAATGCAAATTATTTATTCCTTCTATTTTCACAGAAGTATTTCATGCGTTTTTTTTTTTTTTTTTTTTTTAGGGAGGAGGGATAGAATGCTTCCTCGGTATTCCCCTAGGTGTCGTAAGAATCGGTTAAGTGGGGCGGAGTGAGGGGACGGGGAATACCCTCCTCTATTTTCTCTTCCCAAAGAATGAGGGTATTTTTTCCCTAACTCAACCACTCCCCTTATAAGGGGAAAAATGGCTTATGTATATAGACAGAATTGTGCTTGAAAAAAAAGACACTGTTTTATTTTTTATTTTTCCTTTTTGGGTAAAAATGGCGAATTTTTCTGCGTCAGTTTTGTTTTTATTTTTAATTATTTATTTGTTTTACAATTGCTTCATGCAAGAGTATTCTTCCTTATATGAATCTGCTTATTTATTTATTCATTTCTTTGTTTAATGATTCGATATGCTTGTTTTTGTTGTACAGAAGTTCGTACGTTTTAATTTTGAAATAATGTTTTGGTAAAGACTTTCCTTGAATTTATAAATAATGTGAATTGAGAATGGAATAACTGTTTCATATATATATAATTTTTATGAGTTGCTCTTATATGTAAACTTCAGTGTTTATGGATATGTGTATACATTATACATGCATACATAAATACATGCATTAATATATATATATATATATATATATATATATATATATATATATATATATATATATATATATATATATATATATATATATATATATATATATATATATATATATATATATATATATATATATATATATATATATATATATATATATATATATATATATATATATATATATATATATATATATATATATATACATACATACATACATACATACATACATACATACATACATACATACATACATACATACATACATACATACATACATACATACATACATACATACATGCATGCATACATACATACATACATACATACATACATACATACATACATACATACATACATACATACATACATACATACATACATACATACATACATACATACATACATACATACATACATACATACATACATACATACATACATACATACATACATACATACATACATACATACATACATACATACATACATACATACATACATACATACATACATACATACATACATACATACATACATACATACATACATACATACATACATACATACATACATACATACATACATACATACATACATACATACATACATACATACATACATACATACATACATACATACATACATACATACATACATACATACATACATACATACATACATACATACATACATACATACATACATACATACATACATACATACATACATACATACATACATACATACATACATACATACATACATACATACATACATACATACATACATACATACATACATACATACATTCATACATACATACATACATACATACATACATACATACATATATATATATATATATATATATATATATATATATATATATATATATATATATATATATATGCACAACCAATTTAATCTGCCTATCCTAACCTAATGTTAAAACGGAAGCTATATTGACTTTGTTTAAAACAAAGAATGGTGTAATTAAGTGATAAAGAGGCAGCACTTTTTCAAAAGAACTTTAGGAGCTCAGGTTTTGTTTTGATATTAACAGTTATCAGGGTAGCATTGCGGAAGCTCATTGATAGAGTGCTGGAATTGGGAAGTGACAAGCCTAAAGGGGGGTTTACACGGTCAAACGGTTCGTCGAACGCGGTTCGACAGACAAGTGATTGAAGTGATGTTCGAACGTGTGAACGGGGTATTTGGTTGTCGAACACGTTCCGTGTTCGACAACCCAATACCCCGTTCACACGTTCGAACATCACTTCAAACACTTGTCTGTCGAACCGCTTTCGACGAACAGTTTGACCGTGTAAACCCCCCTTAACATGGGCGGGACTGACCCCGTGGCTGGGTGTAAGGACGGGTATCCATCATTTATTTCCAGATCCAATCAGTCTCAGTTGACCCCCATTCGAATGGTGACAAATTGTGTCACACAGAGCGGTAAAAATTTAGCGTGGCACTGCAGTGCCCATTGACTTTTTATTAGGCATTGCTTAAGATCCTCATTATCTTCACGAGAACTACGGGATGGACATTATCAGTCTTATCTTTATGTTAGAATACTTCCTCCGTGTTCCCCTGCGTGTGGTATAAGTCGACTAAATGGAACAGAGCGAGGGGGCTAGGAATCCCTTCCTCTGTATTTAATTCCAACAAAAAGTCAAAGTACTGTTTTTGACTCAGCCACCCTCCTTATAAGGGGGAATATGGCTTTGGTACAGGATGGATCTGTATTCAGTTGTGTATTAGCAAAAAGCCCGCGGTAGCTAAGTGGTAGAACATGCAAATTGGGAAGTGTCAATTCTGACATAAGCGAGGACGATCCCTCCGCGAGTCATTAGGAAGGCATCCAGTTTTATAGCTCCAACATGTCTCTCTCCATCTTTTTTTTCAAATGGGGTCTTAATTGTGACGCATAAAAACCAGGACAAAATATCAGCATCAACAGCTGTTGACTTTAATATATAATTGTTATGTAAAAACCTTTTGTACCAAATATTTAATATAATGATTTGAGGTCCAGTTGTATTTACTCTTCAGTTCATAAGCGCCACGAAACTATTATCCCCATTCGAAGGTATGGACATAGACAGGTTGGAGCTGGGGGACTAAGGCTGAATATCCTTTCTAGCTTCCTGAGGTGGGCTCGAACCTGTCTTGTCAGGATTGTCACTTCCTGACTTGCACGCACTACCACTAAGCTACCGTGGCCCCACATTGTCTGGTTGAAAAATTTGAGGTATATGTCAATTTATTCCTCATTGTTATATTAATAAAGTTCTGGTAGATAATTGGATGGTTCAATTTTGATAAAAAAAAATCAGTTTTTTGATAGGTGTTAAAGTCCTTCGCAAGAAGGCAACCGTCCTAGCCCTTGGTTGATAAGGGAGTCCGTGACGTAAAACCGGAACTAATTGTTTGATGTTAGGAGTAATAGTAAAGAAAATATAAACAAAGTGATTAATTTAGTTTAATTATTGTCTTTTCCGATAATAAAAAATGATCTTTTATATTTAGTTCACGTAGTTGTAATTAGCAACTATAATTTTGGATTGTATCAGATAGTAGCATAGGGAGATTATTATTATTATTATTATTATTATTATTATTATTATTATTACAAGGGGGAATGAGGCATGTATGTATGTATGTATTATTATTATTATTATTATTATTATTATTATTATTATTATTATTATTATTATTATTATTATTATTATTATTATCATTATTATTATTATTATTATTATTATTATTATTATTATTATTTGTTTTTATACTAAATCGCATTTTTAGCCAGGAGACAGGGAACTACGAATAGTGCACTTATCCTATTCAAACAAAATAGGCGAAAACACTCACAGTGCAGTAAAAATACGTTATGGTTATGTGGAATACAAATTAAGACCAGGAAAGATCACATTAAATATAATATTTATTCACACCACAATGGCCTAAGATGAACATAAGTTGGTGGGCAATTGTAGTTTTGTTAGTTATTAAGGTAAGGGCCTGGTATGTGATTGGCAGTAGTCCCGGACAATGGTAGCAACAGCCTCTTATTTCCACAAATCATAGGGCTGATCATCCCATGCGAGTGACAAAACATATTAACCCTTAAAGTCGAAAACTTACGTTTTGAATGTTTTTGGGATAATAACAACAGCCACAGACACTCATTTTTGCCGTAAAGACGAAAATCCCATATGGAAACTATAGTGAATTGAGGTCTGTCACTCTTGGTTATGATTGTCGCAGGGTCGGGCTGGAACCCGTCATTTTTACTAATTACCTCAGGAAGCGATGGGAAAAAACGTGCTGTTAATCACATATTTAGACGGTATTAAACGTTCCAATTGGTGTGAATCTGGAGAGCTGAAAACCACAGTGGTTGGGTCTGCTTCTCGTCAGGAACAACCACCGATGACTTCTTCGCTAAAACCCTTCCATTTTTTCTTGATTTTTTTTTATTTGGTCTGTTTTTATGTCAAGAGAAGACCAACTTACAATAAACAAACAAAACAAAAACATTTATTTCCATTTTGTACAATGGTTATTCAACATTAATAGTAACTTATAAGTAGACATGTAATTAAAATAACAAATAAGAGGGTTAGACATATAGTTAAATTAAATGTAGCTTTCATAGAAAATAATAATGCTGTAATAAAAATGTTACAATAATGTTAATAATAAAGTAGTAAGTATGCCACTAGATACAGGATCGTTATTATCGGCATCATTTCCATATTTGTTTCCTTACAATGAGAATAATTAGTTCTTAATGAGCAGCAACTATTTGTCCAAAAGAAAACTGTATAGTTTGCCTTTGAAAGCTGTGAAAGAGGATGCATTTTTAAGATGCTCTGGAATATTATTCCAGAGTGTTGGCCCTTTGATAGTGATCATCTTTGAACCTGCTTCTGTGTTTGTTCTGTGAATAAAGAGCTCACTGCTCTGTCTTGTGTTGGTTCCCCTTATATCCCTGACTGTTTTTAAATCAAATAGCCAGCTAGGATAATGATGGTCCAAAATTTTGAATACAAAAACATAAATAGCATAAGCGACCTTATTTTCTGCCCGCAGCCACCCAAGTTTATTGAGAGCTGGTGTGATGTGGTCGTATTTTCTTATTCCTCCCAGGGCAACTCGAGCTGCAAAATTAATAAGCTTCTGTATTCTGTTTATCTGAGTCTTAGTGGTAGCTCCCCAAACAGTTGTGCAGTAATTAATGTGACTTAGGGCTAGAGATTCAACAACAGTTATTCGAGTGGTAGTCTCAAAATTGTCTTTTATACGTGATAAGTACATTAATGTTCCTGTAACCTTTTTGCATACTTTATTTATGTGGGAATCAAACAACATGTGGTTATCAAAGTGAATTCCTAGGCTTTTGACTGTTTTGCTAGGTGTGATAATATTGTCGCAAAAATTAATTGTTGTGTTTTCTGGAATTTGTGCTATGTGGAACCTTGAACCAATAAATATGCACTGTGTTTTACTTTCGTTAATTAACAGCCCAATTTCTTGGAAATAGGTTTTAATTTTTGACAGAGTGTTTTCTGCTCTTAAAGTTAGCTCTGGGAGATTATTAAAATCACCACTAAGGAGTAGTTGAGTGTCATCTGCATATTGTACGACTAGACAGTCAGAAATGAAAGAAGATAGATCATTTACGTAAATGGAGAAGAGGATAGGACCAAGTACTGATCCCTGTGGAACACCAAATGATACATTTTTTGGCACAGAGATAATGTTGTTAAGACGATTGGACTGTTTACGATTAGATAGATACTCGCTAAACCAGCTTTGATCAATATTTAAGTTAATACATTTACTTAAAAGAATTTCATAGTTTACACTGTCGAAGGCTTTTGATAAGTCCAACAAAACTAGCAAAGATATTTTTTTCATATCTATATTATTATATATACTATTCGTAACTTTAAGCAGTGCAGTTTCCGTCGAGAGTTTTGGTCTGAAACCATGTTGGCTAATCGTTAGTAGTCTATTTGATTCTAAATATGACATAAGTTGGCATGCAACAATTTTTTCTAATATTTTAGAGAAAATGGGTTGCAGGGAAATGGGACGATAGTTTGTCACATCTTCTCTGTCCCCCTTTTTATGCAGAAGTATTACATGTGCTATTTTCCAAGAGTCAGGAAACTTTTTAGTAACAATGGAAGTGTTCATAATAGTTAGAATATAGGATGCAATCACGGGTAGAGCATCTTTGATGAACTGAAATGGTATACCATCTGAACCATAAGAGCCAGAGTTTCTTAGGCTCTTTATGGTAAGAATTAGGGTAGCACAATCGATAGGAATAAGCTTGAAGTACTCTCTTGTGTTTTCATTGGAAGAATTGTCATTTAAGCAATTACTCATATTCACTGAGTTGATGTTTTCTTGAGTTTTTTCATATGTATTTTTGCCAACGTTAGCAAAATAGTTATTAAAGTTTTCTGCTTTGTCTTTCAACTCCGTAATATTTTCATAACTTTCTGAGGTACTCTTTTCATTTGGTATCATGCTTCTTATCACTTTCCATGTTGCTGCTGTATCATGTCTAGAGTCATTAAATTGTTTTTTGTAAAAGTCTTTTTTACTTACACTGGTGAGAGATCTGACACGTTTCTTTAGACAAAACAAGGACTATAACAGTTTGTGGTATTTTTCGCAAATTTATTTACTGGCTGCAATATAGAGACGAAAGTTTTATTAGGTTATTCTGTCATATGATCAAAAGCAGCTACTGGGTTCTAGATTTTTATCGGTTGTTGAAACTCGCCTCATTCCTGATAGTAGGCTTCCCACACCCCATTAATTCTGGTAATGTTTTCGAAATAAAAAATTCCAGCAACTTAGAATGTCAGAAATATATATAGAGTATCATTTTCTATATTTTCTTTTGTGTATTGCTAATGAGTTTTATCCAAGCACATCGACGTAACATTTCATTTTTATCTCAGTAGCAAACTTTTTTTTTACTTAATTCTCCCCGGGAGCCGTTGAAGGCCACTAAAAAGGACAGGTGAGCTGACATGCCAATCCCAAAGAATTCCTTTTCATGACGCAAGAATACAACACCAATGACTCGCTGGAATTTGTTTTTATTTTTAAAACATCAGAATCAAAGGGGTGTGAGAAGCCTACTATCAGGAATGAGGCGAGTTTCAACAACCGATAAAAATCTAGGAGTCAGTAGCTGCTTCTGTTCATATGACAGAAAATAATCTAATAACGTCTCTATATTTATTGCAGCCAGTAAATAAATTTGTGCAAATGCCACAAACTGTTATAGTCCTGTTTTTATCTCTTGTAAGTTGGTCTTCTCTTGACATAAAAACAGACCAAATAAAAAAAATCATGAAAAATGGAAGGGTTTTTAGCGAAGAAGTCATCGGTGGTTGTATTCTTGCGGCATGAAGAGAAATTCTTTGGGATTGGCAATGTCAGCTCCCTTGTCCTTTCTAGTGGCGAGTTCATCTGAAGTATAGAGAGTAATGGCATAGATTCTGGGGCAGGAAGCTCTTATTTACAA
>JAXCGZ010012756.1:12500-16321 GCA_037179515.1 Halocaridina rubra
CCTCCATTTTCCTTCTCTTTCACCTCTTTCCTCATACCTAGCTTTTCCTCCTCTTTCCTCTTCTTGTTCTATATATTCCCATTATTACTTAAACTCCAAGTTTATTCCACATCTTTATCTATTTCTCTTCTACCATTCTCCATATTCTTACTCATGTTTTCTCCTATCCAGTAAGTTTTTCCTTCTTTTTCTTCCTCCATATCATCTTTTTCCCATTACTATTTTCAGTCTACTTTTTATTTTATTTACCAGTACATCTCCCACGTCTCAAACCATCCATTCATCTTCTTCGCTACCACTCTTTCTTCCTTCTTTCTCAGTCATATTATTTTCCTCCCATTCCTCATCTTTAGACCTCCACTTTCCCTTGATTTTTTGAGGTTTCCTTTGGGGGTGTGGGTGTGGAGGGGAGGAGGGGGGAGAGGAAAAGAGGGGGGGGGGGTAAGGAAGATTTTAAAGTTTGTGCGTTTAATGAATATTGATGGTGAGACGCTGGATAATTATGTCTTTAAAGATCATCTTCAAAACTAATTATGTTAAGAAGGTTGATGATTAAACGTGTAAACCCCCCATCCCCACACCACCATGCCTCTTTTCCCCCTACAATTCCCCCCCTATCAACATACCCCATAACCCCCTACCTATTTTAATATTCAGCAGGGAATTCTGGTAATGAATTGGTCTAATTATTATATGATTTGTTAGCGAGTTCATATCAGATATATTGCCAAGATTATGAAAATTAATTAAGGAAACCTCTCAGCCCCCCCTCCTCAACACACATACACGCACACACACACACACACGCACACACACACACATGTAATTACAAGGTATTGAAATTTTGATTTTTTTTCATATTCATATAATTATTTATTCATATAATTATTTTCTTATTTATTCATTCGTTTTCGTATGTATTTTATGGGAAATAATTTTCCTCTTTTGTGGTTTATCGTATTAATGTAAACAGTAAAAGAACTTCCAATAAGCAGCTTTAAAGAAGCAGTATGCTAAGTTAAATAAAAATACTAAAGTGCTAATTGAATAGAAATTATTATTATTATTATTATTATTATTATTATTATTATTATTATTATTATTATTATTATTATTATTATTATTAAAGCACCAGTAATTTTTTCTATCCCACACTTCGCGTCTTGTTTACCAAATGTCTGTTCGCTTATATTATGCTCTCGTGTGTGTGTATATATATATATATATATATATATATATATATATATATATATATATATATATATATATATATATATATATATATATATATATATATATATATATATATATATATAATTATTTTTTTCCAAGAGAAATTTTATACATCATTGGTACCTACCACCTCTCCCTGACCTCTTTTATCCTTTAACCCCCTCTCTCTCTCTCTCTCTCTCTCTCTCTCTCTCTCTCTCTCTCTCTCTCTCTCTCTCTCTCTCTCTCTCTTCTCCTCCTACCTCACCTTGTACCTCACACACACATCTGGGCCATACGTACCAATTAAGAAATAAGCTCCAACGTTGGGCTGGACATAAGAACAATCCCAGAGGAACTGTGGGCTTAACTTCTGATTAAGTGTGCTGAAGGGACTTGAGCCTCTGCTAAGACGGTAGATTACATGACCCTGCCACACACACACACACACACGCACATCTGCACACTCACGTACGTACGGACAAACACTGGCACACAACACTTACAAACATTGCTGATCTGTCACATATTGCACATGTATATGTATGATTTTTATATATGTCCTTGAGCGTATACATGGACAATAGCATGTTTTTTCCTGGAACATTTACTTTTTAGCATGAATATATACTTGTTGTGAGGCTACAGTGATGTTTTTTAGTGCATTTTACATACGTACCTACCTACGTACGTATATCTGTACGTGCAGAAACACATTCAGAATCACATTCAGGAAGTATCGGTTCTCAATGCAAACACACATATAGAAAGAAACATAGTTATATGTATTTATATTATATTCATATCGGGTTCAGGAATACCAACAACAATCTTTTGATACTTACGTTTAAATAAATTAATACCTAATCATTATACCCAGAAGGTTACCAGTTTTGAATCCCCAAGGTTCCTCCCACAGCGTCCCTTTGCCAAAAATTCTTTGAGGAAACCCGGAGAGTTCAGGCCTATACTACAGGGTGTCCACAAAGTCTGGGTACATAGGTAATTTCACTATGCAGACCTATTCAATCGAGTTCCCTGAATTTTGTAAAGCGCATCAAATTATGCATTGAAAATGATGGAAATCATATTGAAAATATTATTTATTAATATTAGATTTAAATAAAATTGTTTTGTTTTAAAAGTATGTGTTAATCTCCTGTGTACCCAGAGAAGTCTGGGTACACAGGAGATTAACACATACTTTTAAAACAAAACAATTTTATTTAAATCTAATCTTAATAAATGATATTTTCAATATGATTTCCATCATTTTCAATGCATAATTTGATGCGTTTTACAAAATTCAGGTGACCTCGATTGAATAGGTCTGCATAGTGACATTTCCTATGTACCCAGACTTTGTGGACACCCGTACTGTACGTGTATTGTACCTCCTCCTCCTCCTAACTCCCTGAAGAAGGCACTGAATCTGCATAGGAACCACAAGATTTTTCAGAAACCTCAGCCTTCAATATGGCCAATATTACTCCTTTTGCAACGTTTTAAAAAAAGTTATTAATTATATAGATAACAAATGAAAGCAATGCATAACTATCTATCTATCTATCTATCTATCTATCTATCTATCTATCTATCTATCTATCTATCTATCTATCTATCTATCTATCTATCTATCTATCTATCTATCTATATATATATATATATATATATATATATATATATATATATATATATATATATATATATATATATATATATATATATATATATATATATAATTCTGACAAATGGAAAGAACCCTAACCCTATTAGAACAACCTTTTGCTCTCATTTTTTCCATATTCCCACTTGAAATTACATGATTTTATACTTTCATGTTTTCGAATCTTGACTTCCATAGCACATTGTTGCATTGTCTCAAGACTGTGAATAAGGATATTCATTTCATAATCTTAAGTCTCATTTCTTCGATGTGTTTCAAAATGTATCCATTGTTTACACTATTTACAGTTTGAGTTGTGACGTCATGTAATGTAGGCTACATTATATGGACAGTATTGGGTTGCTTCAAAAGATTAATTTCAATTACTTAAAGGCCAAAATCGGTCTTATTTCAATATAGACTGAGTCATTAAATCTATCAACCTTTCATAACTGATTTTTCTTAAGCCTAATTCCTTTTTTCTAGTTCTTTCATAATATTGGAAATTCATTGCAACAGCGAAGAAGAAAACTGTAAAGTCTACGTCCATTTCTCGCTGCTCTTTTGAGGTTATTTTGAGGTTATTTTGTATAATTCAAGGTTATTACGCATCAGTAAAATACACGTTTTCCCTCTGTTGGAAATGTTATTAGTAACTTATAAGAAATTATTTTAATTCCGCTGAAATAGAAAAAAAAATAAAGATTTCAAAGTGAAGATCACCCTCCATTGATATCAAAAGAAAACTCCATCATTTCATTTACCATGGCTGTTTCCCCCAATTTGAGGGGGGGGGGGGGAAGCCGACATTGAAAAAAAAAAATAGTAAGTGGATGAAATAAGCTTTTTGATGAGGAGTTTTCTCCTGATCTGTAATGATGTCCAGAAGGCAAATGGCTCGAGATGTAAAAGGATGAAAATTATCTCGAAAAAAGGAGGAAAA
>JAXCGZ010012757.1:2500-10000 GCA_037179515.1 Halocaridina rubra
AACCATTACCTTTTTTTAGTACACAAGAACAACAACAGTACCAGCATTAACTCAGAACATTCGATGATTACCAACAGAAAACTAATAAACAAAATAAAAATGAACACACAGACTATACCAAAATATAAAAATCAAGATCGACAGACTCCTAAAAATAAAAAATAAATATATAAAAAAATGCAAATATGCAGAACATGCATACATCTATCTATATACATAAAACAAAATATAATGATAAAATACACATGAACACATCGCATTCACTTGTATACCCAAAACAAAGAATAAAGTTTACAAAAACATTAAAACCCAAACCTGATCAAACAGAAACACACAAACACAAATAAAAATCACAATCAACAAAGCCCAATAGGAAGGGATGAGAAATGAACTGGAGTCTATAACATTGTTTGGAAACTTTGGACTTGTGATGAATAAACATGTGGACCTATTCCACTCCAATAAAGCCAAAATGGCTGTTACCAAGGCCCGATTTCTTAAACAGTGTAAACCTAGGATATCATATGGTTAGTTAGCTAGACACACACAAATGGATTTCATAAACGCATCTGACGCGGTTCTGTGTATGGCTAGGATCCCTTGCGGGATCCTAGCCATACACAGAACAGCGTCAGATGCGTTTATGAAATCCATTGGTGTGTGTCTAGCTAACTAACCATATGGTATCCTAGGTTTACACTGTTTAAGAAATCGGGCCCAAGTGCTGCTTTGGATATGGGTGAGTTCTCTGTTCGATACAGAATTATTTTAATACGGACACACTGAACACAATTTGCTTGGAGGGAATAGAAAACTGGTTACCTAGAAGGTTGGCGACAAAAACTAACCCATGAAGAGTCATGTAAGTGGTCAAACTGGATGCAGCCGCCCAGCATGACCTCTCACATTTAAAAGGCGGTTTACAAGGTCAAACGGTTCGTCGAACGCGGTTCGACAGACAAGTGTTTGAAGTATCACTAAGTCTAAAAATGGAACCGATCAGGAGACGGGAAGATTCGAGCTTTGGGCTCTTTCCCGTAAACACAATTAGGTAATCACAATTAGGTAATCACACACACACACACACACACACACACACACACACACACACACACACACATATATATATATATATATATATATATATATATATATATATATATATATATATATATATATGTATGTGTGTGATTACCTACTTGTGATTACCTAATTGTGTTTACGGTAAAGAGCCAATGCTCGTATCTTCCCGTCTCCTGATCGGTTCCATTTTGTACTTAGTGATACTTATCATACCTCTCCTTAAAACTATGCATTGAGATAACATTAACTACCTCCTCGCTTAGCCAATTCCAATTATCAACTACTCTTACACTGAAAAAGTATTTCATTACATCCTGCATAGAAGTTTTTTTGCGAAGCTTAAAACTATGACCTCTAGTTCTAGAGCCAGCCATATCAAAATATCGATCCCTATCCACTCTATCATAACCATGAAAGAATTTAAAGACTGTCACCATATCCCCCCTCAATCTTCTAGCTTCGGGTGATGGTAAGTCTAATTCCCTCAGCCTCTCATCATAACTGAGATTGCGTATTTCTGGCACCAGTTTCGTGGCATGTCTTTGAACTTTTTCAAGCTTAGCTATGTGCTTTTTCAAGTGCGGATTCCAAATGGGGGCTGAATATTAGAGTTTTGGCCTCACATAGGGTACATAAATATTTCTGAACATTTCCTTGTCCATGTGCCTGAAGGCTGCCCTTACATATGATAAGAAGGCATATGCTGCCCTTACTATGCAATTTATATGTATTTCTGGAGACAAATCTGCTAGTATGTTTACTCCTAGATTTCTCTCGTTTTCTGTCTCTTGAAGTTGTACTCCAGCCACCAAGTAGTCAAGCTTGGGCCTTCTTCCACTTGTACCCATTCTCATTACCTTACATTTTGAAGTATTGAATTTCATTAGCCACTTTTCTGACGACTCATACAGACTATTTAGATCTTCCTGAAGTTCTCTACCATTGTTCTCGTTTTTTACTTTCTTCACAATCTTTGCATCATCTGCAAACATATTCATGAGTGAATTTTCAGACTCTGGTAGGTCATTTACATATACAAGGAACAAAAGTGGCCCTAAAACTGAACCCTGTGGAACTCCACTACTAACTTTTCTCCATTAAGACACTGAGTGTCTTACTCTAACCCTCTGTTCCCTTCCTTCTAAGTAACTTTTTATCTATTCCAAGACATTTCCACCTATTCTAGCCATTGCTTGCAGCTTCCTAATAAGTCTCCCATGTGGAACAGTGTCAAACGCGTTCGGGAAGTCTAGGAATATGCAATCTGCCCAGCCCTCTCTTTCCTGTAAGATTTGGCTTACCTCATCATAAAATTCTAATAAGTTTGTTACTGTTGATCTACCTTCTCTGAAGCCATGTTGCCTCACTGACAAAAAGTTGAAGGATTCCAAGTGAAGAGATATGTTTCCTTAGTAGTTTCTCCATAACTTTGCAATCTATGCTGGTCAAGGAAACTGGTCTATAGTTCAGAGCCGTATCCCTCCTTCCCTTTTCGAAGATAGGTATCACGTTTGCTTGTTTCCAGCATCTTGGAATCTCCCCTGACTCCAGTGACTTTTTAAATATGACACTTAATGCCACTGATATTGAGTTTGCGCATTTTTTAAGTACATGGGGGGATATATCATCAGGACCTGTAGCTTTCTGAACATCTAACTCCAACAGCGCTTTGCATACCTCTGTGGCTGTAAGGTTGATGTTCTCTAATACCGGCCCTTGAGCTTCTATCTCTGCAGTCTGAGGGGGTGGGGTATTTTCTACTGTAAATACTGACTGAAACTCCTTGTTCAGTTCTTTGCAGATCTCTTCATCCGTCTCAGTGATGCTTCCATCTGCTCTCTTAAGCCTTAAAACCTGTTCTTTTACCTTCAGCTTTCCTCTGATAAAGCTGTGGAAAAGCTTGGGATTTTCTTTAGCCTTCCTGGTGATGTCCCTCTCATAGTCTCTCTCTGCCTCTCTTCTCTTACTTGGGTAACCATTTCTTGCTCTTTTGTAGATTTGCCAGGCATTTATGTTTTTTCTCCTCTTATACCTTTTCCAGCATTTGTCTCTCCACTCCTTAGCTCTTTTACACCCATTATCGAACCATTTCTCTCTGGCATGAATTACACCTACTTTGGTGACAGATATGCAGCAATCTACTATCTTCCCATATTTCTCACAAAAGATGTCATACATTTCTTGTACAGATTTGTTGTAAAATAAGGTTCTCCAGTCAATAACTGCAAAAAGCTCATTCATTTTTATGTAATCTCCTTTCGGATAGTTGCTCCCCATATCCTCAGTGCCTCTACTCTCAGGCAGAATATCTTCAATGATATACTCCATCAACAACATACAGTGGTCACTCTTTCCAATTGGTGGTTCATACTCAGTTTTCTCAATATACAACACATTATCTGTGAATACTAGATCAAGTAGTGATGGCTCATCCCCACCCCTGACCCTCGTTGGCTCCATTACATGTTGGTGTAGGAAATTCCCTTGTACACAACCTAGGAATCTTGCCCCGAATGAGTCCTCACCACTGTGTGGGTCAAGATTTATCCAGTCTATCTATTTCTGGTTAAAATCTCTCATAATCGTGTGTGTGTGTGTGTGTGTGTGTGTGTGTGTGTGTGTGTGTGTGTGTGTGTGTGTGTGTAATTACCTAATTGTGTTTACGGGAAAGAGCCCAAAGCTCGTATCTTCCCGTCTCCTGATCGGTTCCATTTTAGACTTAGTGATACTTATCATACCTCTCCTTAAAACTATGGATTGAGATAGCATTAACTACCTCCTCGCTTAGCCAATTCCAATTATCAACTACTCTTACACTGAAAAAGTATTTCATTACATCCTGCAAAGAAGTTTTCTTACGAAGCTTCAAACTATGACCTCTAGTTCTAGAGCCAGCCATATCAAAATATCGATCCCTATCCACTCTATCATAACCATGAAGGAATTTAAAGACGGTCACCATATCCCCCCTCACTCTTCTAGCTTCGAGTGATGGTAAGTCTAATTCCCTCAGCCTCTCATCATAACTGAGATTGCGTATTTCTGGCACCAGTTTCGTGGCATGTCTTTGAACTTTTTCAAGCTTAGCTATGTGCTTTTTCAAGTGCGGATTCCAAAAGGGGGCTGCATATTCGAGTTTTGGCCTCACATAGGTTACATAAATATTTCTGAACATTTCCTTGTCCATGTGCCTGAAGGCTACCCTTACATTTGATAAGAATGCATATGCTGCCCTTACTATGCCATTTATATGTATTTCTGGAGACAAATCTGCCAGTATGTTTACTCCTAGATCTCTCTCATTTTCTGTCTCTTGAAGTTGTACTCCAGCCACCGAGTAGTCAAGCTTGGGCCTTCTTGCACTTGTACCCATTCTCATTACCTTACATTTTGAAGTATTGAATTTCATTAGCCACTTTTCTGACCACTCATGCAGATTATTTATATCTTCCTAAAGTTCTCTACCATTGTTCTCGTTTTTTACTTTCTTCACAATCTTTGCATCATCTGCAAACATATTCATGAATGAATTTACAGACTCTGGTAGGTCATTTACATATACAAGGAACAAAAGTGGCCCTAAAACTGAACCCTGTGGAACTCCACTACTAACTCTTCTCCATTCAGACACTGAGTGTCGTACTCTAACCCTGTGTTCCCTTCCTTCTAAGTAAGTTTTTATCCATTCCAAAACATTTCCACCTATTCTAGCCATTGATTGCAGCTTCCTAATAAGTCTCCCATGTGGAACAGTGTCAAACGCTTTCTGGAAGTCTAGGAATATACAATCTGCCCAGCCCTCTCTTTCCTGTAAGATTCGGCTTACCTCATCATAAAATTCTAATAAGTTTGTTACTGTTGATCTACCTTCTCTGAAGCCATGTTGCCTCACTGACAAAAAGTTGAAGGATTCCAAGTGAAGAGAGATATGTTTCCTTAGTAGTTTCTCCATAACTTTGCAAACTATGCTGGTCAAGGAAACTGTGTGTGTGTGTGTGTGTGTGTGTGTGTG
This sequence comes from Halocaridina rubra, assembly GCA_037179515.1. Taxonomy (NCBI): domain Eukaryota; kingdom Metazoa; phylum Arthropoda; class Malacostraca; order Decapoda; family Atyidae; genus Halocaridina; species Halocaridina rubra. Next base: position 7,596 of record JAXCGZ010012757.1, read on the forward strand.
TGTGTGTGTGTGTGTTGTGTGATTACCTAATTGTGATTACCTAATTGTGTTTACGGGAAAGAGCCCAAAGCTCGTATCTTCCCGTCTCCTGATCGGTTCCATTTTTAGACTTAGTGATACTTATCATACCTGTCCTTAAAACTATGGATTGAGATAGCATTAACTACCTCCTCGCTTAGCGAATTCCAATTATCAACTACTCTTACACTGAAAAAGTATTTCCTTACTTCCTGCAAACAAGCTTTCTTACGAAGCTTCAAACTATAACCTCTAGTTCTAGAGCCAGCCATATCGAAATATCGATCCCTATCCACTCTATCATAACCATGAAGGAATTTAAAGACTGTCACCATATCCCCCCTTACTCTTCTAGCTTCGAGTGATGGTAAGTCTAATTCCCTCAGCCTCTCATCATAACCGAGATTGCGTATTTCTGGCACCAGTTTCGTGGCATGTCTTTGAACTTTTTCAAGCTTAGCTATGTGCTTTTTCAAGTGCGGATTCCAAAAGGGGGCTGCATATTCGAGTTTTGGCCTCACATAGGTTACATAAATATTTCTGAACATTTCCTTGTCCATGTGCCTGAAGGCTACCCTTACGTTTGATAAGAATGCATATGCTGCCCTTACTACGCCATTTATATGTATTTCTGGAGACAAATCTGCCAGTATGTTTACTCCTAGATCTCTCTCATTTTCTGTCTCTTGAAGTTGTACTCCAGCCACCGAGTAGTCAAGCTTGGGCCTTCTTGCACTTGTACCCATTCTCATTACCTTACATTTTGAGGTATTGAATTTCATTAGCCACTTTTCTGACCACTCATGCAGATTATTTAGATCCTCCTGAAGTTCTCTACCATTGTTCTCGTTTTTTACTTTCTTCACAATCTTTGCATCATCTGCAAACATATTCATGAATGAATTTACAGACTCTGGTAGGTCATTTACATATACAAGGAACAAAAGTGGCCCTAAAACTGAACCCTGTGGAACTCCACTACTAACTCTTCTCCATTCAGACACTGAGTGTCTTACTCTAACCCTCTGTTCCCTTCCTTCTAAGTAAGTTTTTATCCATTCCAAGACATTTCCACCTATTCTAGCCATTGCTTGCAGCTTCCTAATAAGTCTCCCATGTGGAACAGTGTCAAACGCTTTCTGGAAGTCTAGGAATATGCAATCTGCCCAGCCCTCTCTTTCCTGTAAGATTTGGCTTACCTCATCATAAAATTCTAATAAGTTTGTTACTGTTGATCTTCCTTCTCTGAAGCCATGTTGCCTCACTGACAAAAAGTTGAAGGATTCCAAGTGAAGAGAGATATGTTTCCTTAGTAGTTTCTCCATAAGTTTGCAAACTATGCTGGTCAAGGAAACTGGTCTATAGTTCAGAGCCGTATCCCTCCTTCCCTTTTTGAAGATAGGTATCACATTTGCTTGTTTCCAGCATCTTGGAATCTCCCCCGACTCCAGTGACTCCTTAAATATGATACTTAGTGCCACTGATATTGTGTTTGCGCATTTTTTAAGCACATGAGGGGATATGTCATCAGGACCTGTAGCTTTATGAACATCTAAATCCATCAGCGCTTTGCATACCTCAGTGGCTGTAAGGTTGATGTTCTCTAGTACCGGCCCTTGAGCTTCTATCACTGCAATCTGAGGGGGTGGGGTATTTTCTACTGTAAATACTGACTGAAACTCCTTGTTCAATTCTTTGCAGATCTCTTCGTCCGTCTCAGTGATGCTTCCATCCGCTCTCTTTAGCCTTAAAACCTGTTCTTTTACCTTCAGTTTTCCTCTGATAAAGCTGTGGAAAAGCTTGGGATTTTCTTTAGCCTTCCTGGTGATGTCCCTCTCATAATCTCTCTCTGCCTCTCTCCTTTTACTTAGGTAGTCATTTCTTGCTCTTTTGTAGGTTTGCCAGGCATTTATGTTTTTTCTCCTCCTATACCTTTTCCAGCATTTGTCTCTCCACTCCTTAGCTCTTTTACACCCATTATCGAACCATTTCTCTCTGGCATGAATTACACCTACTTTGGTGACAGGTATGCAGCAATCTACTATCTTCCCATATTTCTCACAAAAGATGTCATACATTTCTTGTACAGATTTGTTGTAAAATAAGGTTCTCCAGTCAATAACTGCAAAAAGCTCATTCATTTTGATGTAATCTCCTTTCGGATAGTTCCTCCTCATGTCCTCAGTGCCTCTACTCTCAGGAAGAATGTCTTCAATGATATACTCCATCAACAACACACAGTGGTCACTCTTTCCAATTGGTGGTTCATACTCAATATTTTCAATATCCAACACATTATCTGTGAACACCAGATCAAGTAGTGATGGCTCATCCCCACCCCTGGCTCTTGTTGGTTCCATTACATGTTGGTGTAGGAAATTCCCTTG
>JAXCGZ010012757.1:15000-16305 GCA_037179515.1 Halocaridina rubra
AATTTCTCCAGTCTTCTTACATAGTACCGTGGTAGGGTAGTGGTTAGAATACTCGACTCGGGAGGTGATAGACCTGTGATCAAGTCCACTACGGAGCGTTAGCAATAGCATCCAGCCTCAATTCCCCAGATCCAATCTCTCTGTCTCCACCCCATATTGAGGATAATTATACGAAAAATAGCAAAGCTAAACAGCACAAAAACAATGAAATGTGAACCTTCCCTGCGTAAAGGATCTCCCAGAGAGAACCAGTTTTTGAATGTATGTGAAGGGCTGGATAGGATTAATACCACCATTACTGTGTAGCCTACAGACAGGCTCGCACCTACACGAGTACACACACACACACATACACACACTTGCTACGGTAGCGTCTTAAGCTGCAAATCGACGGTGTCTTCAGCGAGCTCTAAAGCACCTTTGCAACCAAAGTCATCAACATACCAGTCTTAAAGCTTGTAGTAACAATGTTATTTTTTTTTTATGAGTGTGACACCGGGACATCATTTTATCAGAATTGTACGAATTCGAAATTCTAAGTTGGCCGAGTCAAAGCACATACCCAGTCACTATAAAATCGATATTCCTTTATTGTAAATCATTCATAGTTTACCATCCGTAGTCACCGTGGCTCAAGTGGTAACGTCCGCGACTTTGAGGCGCAAGGTCAAGGGTTCGAGCCACGGTCTGAGGTTAGCAAGGGCAAGCACTCAGGGTAACGATTACATCTGCTAAAACAAGTCCTTCGCAAGAAGGCAATCGTCCTAGCCCTTGGTAGAAAAGGGATTCCGTGACGTAAAACCACAACACTCATAGTTTACCATCCCAAAACTTATCAGTATTTTAAGTCAATTAATATTAAAAGGAACGGATTTGCATTATATCATAAATACGAATACACTTGATGCCTAGCTAGGAGATGGGGAGACACGAACTATGCTCCTACCCTCTAGCTGAGAATACACTAAAATAATGCATGAATGAAATTTCAAGTGCAGAATGCAATTAAAAAACTTTTTTTTTTTTTTTAAGTCTAATTGTTTGGCGACTTTCATTCAAAAATGCAAATACACTTTTGGGATTTCTCTGTGCTCGTTTAAATTCTTGAAAGTTCTTTTCCTCTTCTTATCCTGTTCATTACAACTCCCCAACTGTACGGTAGTGTCAGTTACTTTATTTATATCTATTTCTGTTTTTTTAACGTCATCTGGAGATCACTTTTTATTTATTTTTTGTTGTTTTCAATAAACAGACTCACGATGATTCTCTGACAGAGGAATTCAGGGTAAAGGGACTGAAGAAGCA
>JAXCGZ010012758.1:2500-16267 GCA_037179515.1 Halocaridina rubra
AAGTTCTATCATGCATACACGTATATTCGTATGTATAATGTGTAGTTTATTAGGGAGGCTGGCCGTAGAAGACGTGGAGAAAGGAATGTAGGTCACTAATGGATTTTAGCCATTAACCCTTCACCTCCTTGATAACGCCTCGTTGAACAAAGAACTGTTGTAAGCAAGTCATAAGTCAACTTAGTCCTAGTACCAAGGACCCCGACAAACTAGAGGAGTTTGTGGGACTTTCTTATAAAGTTAGTTGCCGTCGTGAGATGCTACGAGGCACTCATTCTTACTGTGTTTGTTAACAGTACTTATAAGTTTATTATTAGTGGTACTCGTGAGACGTTACGAGACACTCAAGTAAAAAACGTGATAGAGATACGTGGATCAGAAGATATTCAATGAGTTTGATTGGGAATCCCGTGATTGCTGACGACATCAGGGTTATCCGGATAGATGAGTACAGATGCAATGCAGATTTACCTTATTTCTAACAATATTTATAACTACGTGTGAGGGACAGAATGAGCTCATTTAATTGCACACTCGTAGGTAGAATGTATGTTAGAAAATGTATTATTCTGTATGAGGAAGTTTTAATTTAAGGTGAGGAGAGTTTATTTAAATATTCACATATCAACAGTTCATAAACCCCCTTATAAAATATGTGCATGTATGTCTATGCATGTAATATTAATTATATCTTATTGGTAGAGGATTTAATTTTGAGATCGTGGTAGGCCTCTACTGAAGCCGTGTCAGGATTTCCGAATTTAGGGGGTTATAAGATCGAAGGGTAAATAACACACAGGAAATCCTCCACAGCTTTTGGTCCTTCGAACCGGATGAGAATTGGTGTGGTAATGGTGAAAATAGTGTACATTTTAGATAAGCTCCCGCCTTGTAAGAAGTAAGTGTAAAACTCTACGCTTAAAATCTTCCACATTTCAGCGAAAACAGGGAGGAGCATTGCATGTATTTGCATGAATATTGCAAATATACCTTTGAAACTTAAGTGGTTGTTGAAATAAATAAGAGAATCCTTTTCCCACGTGGATAAAGCGTTTCTCTATCTGTGGAAACGAAATATACTTTCGTAGTTGAGCGTCCATTAAGTAATTTGGATATTAGTACCCAATTTCGGCTGGGTGAACAGTGGTTTTTAGGGATTTGTGTGTTTACATATTTCCCATTTAACGATATCTAGAATATCGTATTGATTCCTTTGTTTACGTAAATAAACAGAAGGTAGTGCACCTACTGCTAGGTGCACAGTGTCGTTTATCTGAGGAACAGTGTGGTTTGCATTACACTTTCCATTTACTGTTGCTGACTTAACAGTGTCGATTAACTGATGAAAAGTGTGTTTTACACTTTGAGGATTGGCGTCATAATTGACGGAATTAAATAACTGTATGTTATTATCTTGAGATTTGGAAGATTGTCCTTTGATACTCTTTACAGAGTGATTATTTGTTGCATTGTGGATGCATAAAGAAGATCGTGGATTCTTTGATGATAAAATTGCATCAACTATTTGTTTGTTGTTTTATGTTCTGTTTGCTTTCTCAATATGTCGGTTAAACCTGAGGCATTAAAACGCCTTCGGGAATTGGTTCAACGTGATTGTGTTCAGTGTCAAACAGAACTTGCCAAAGATGATGAGACACTTGTTGTTACTTATTTAGAAAGATGTCATCATACGCTAACAGAAAGATTCGGAAGATATGATAGGAAATATGAAGACTATGTCGAGAATAAGCCCCTTAAAAGGGATTCTGAAGAGGAGGATACAGAACATGACAATCTAGCTGAAACAGTAAATAATATTAGCTTAGCTGTCCTAGAACGGATTCGTAAGTTAGGAACTATGGAGAGTACTAGAGCTCCTAGTTCCGAGAGTTCAAGCCTCCCCAGTGGGCAACCCACAATGAAATTTCCTGAAGTAAAAATACCAGAGTTCTCTGGAAACTATGATGAATGGCACGAGTTTTGGGATACGTTCGATAGTTTAGTACATAGTACTTCTATGGCAACTATGACAAAGTTTACCATCTTAAGAAATGCCCTTAAAGGAGATGCAAAAGACACCATAAAGGGATATCCTGTTGCTAGTGAGAGTTATGATGAATGCATTCAACAGCTACAAGCTGTTTATGCCAGCAAGGACAGGATTGTACGAAATTTAATGAGGAAATTGGTAAAGTTACCAACTCCTTCTTCTCATTATTCATCACTTTTTAAGTTCAAGCAGGAAGTAGAAGCCATTACTCGAAGTCTGAAAAATTATAGAGACATGAAGAATACTGATTGGGTGTTTTCAGAACTCGTGATGATGAAATTGCCAGAAGATGTTGAGAACTGGATTAGCATGAAAATAGACACAAAATATCCTACATATGAAACCCTCTTGAAGGAACTGGGAAAATATGTATATCATATAGAGGGCAACAATACAAAGGGTAACACAAAGGGAGAGACCCAAACCTCCCAGAGAGATGAGTCAAGCAATGAGCAAGAACATTCTGACTCAGGAAAGGACAAGAAACATGTTGGTGTGATGACTATGAAGGCAGTACAGAGGCAAATGGTGAAGCCGAGTTTACCTTCATGTGCTCTGCCTACTGCAAGTGGAAAAATAAGCAGCTCAAAGGGAAATCTTTGGGTAAACACTAGGTTATTCTTTAATACAGGTTCCCAGTGTTCCTTTATAACTAGGGAATTAGCTGAAAGGCTTAAATTAAGCCCAGTAGATTAAATGTCTCTTGGTATTGATGCATTTCGTTCTGAGACGAAGAAAGGAAGTTTTCCTGTTGTAAATGTAGTTATCAAATTGGGGAAAAGAAGAGCCAGAGTTAAATTACTCGTAGTTGATGACATGGTAATTAGCATCCACACTCCAGGACTAGCAAAGGCTGCAAATGTGTTAAAGTCTAATGGTCACAAGTTGGCCGATGAAGATATTGATAGTGATGTACTTGACAACATTGGCATTGTTATTGGTGCCTTACATTTTAGTCAGTTTGTTAGTGGTATTAACGAGTGGGAAAAGGCCAAAATATCACTGCAAGCATTGAATTCCAACAATGCAAGACCTCAAAGGATACTGGATCAGCGACTTCCTAAAGAATCTAGATCTCCTAACGTATCAATCTTTAGTTTAATCTGGAATATAAATACAGACAAGTTGTCGTTGAAAGGTCTGAAGGCTAGAGATGAAGTGCTGACCAAACAGAAACTTCTGTCACTGGTGGGTATATTTTTGGACCCCTTAAGTCTAATATCACCCTTACTAAGAAGAGGGAAATTTCTCATTCAGAGAGCTTGGTCTGAGAAGCTCTCATGGGAATATCTGTTGTCAGAAGTATACGAAGAGGAATCATCAAATTATGAAAGATCTGAACGTCAAGCTGCCCAAAGGGTTAAAGAATTGTGGGCACGCTTAATCATTGATGATAAATTGTAGTACTGATGGGGAGACCCTCCATTTTTTCCTTTTTGGAGGGGCCCAGGATGTCTTGAATATATTTCAAGACAGTTTATTTCTACGTACATTATGTAAGTGTTAGTTTGCATATAGTTTCGTTTATTGTAACGTAAGTGCATAAATGTATACTTTTAGACTTCGCATGTATACTTATTAAGTTCTATCATGCATACACGTATATTCGTATGTATAATGTGTAGTTTATTAGGGAGGCTGGCCGTAGAAGACGTGGAGAAAGGAATGTAGGTCACTAATGGATTTTAGCCATTAACCCTTCACCTCCTTGATAACGCCTCGTTGAACAAAGAACTGTTGTAAGCAAGTCATAAGTCAACTTAGTCCTAGTACCAAGGACCCCGACAAACTAGAGGAGTTTGTGGGACTTTCTTATAAAGTTAGTTGCCGTCGTGAGATGCTACGAGGCACTCATTCTTACTGTGTTTGTTAACAGTACTTATAAGTTTATTATTAGTGGTACTCGTGAGACGTTACGAGACACTCAAGTAAAAAACGTGATAGAGATACGTGGATCAGAAGATATTCAATGAGTTTGATTGGGAATCCCGTGATTGCTGACGACATCAGGGTTATCCGGATAGATGAGTACAGATGCAATGCAGATTTACCTTATTTCTAACAATATTTATAACTACGTGTGAGGGACAGAATGAGCTCATTTAATTGCACACTCGTAGGTAGAATGTATGTTAGAAAATGTATTATTCTGTATGAGGAAGTTTTAATTTAAGGTGAGGAGAGTTTATTTAAATATTCACATATCAACAGTTCATAAACCCCCTTATAAAATATGTGCATGTATGTCTATGCATGTAATATTAATTATATCTTATTGGTAGAGGATTTAATTTTGAGATCGTGGTAGGCCTCTACTGAAGCCGTGTCAGGATTTCCGAATTTAGGGGGTTATAAGATCGAAGGGTAAATAACACACAGGAAATCCTCCACAGCATATATATATATATATATATATATATATATATATATATATATATATATATATATATATATATATATATATATATATATATATATATATATATATATATATATATATATATATATATATATATATATATATATATATATATATATATATATATATATATATATATATATATATATATATATATATATATATATATATATATATATATATATATATATTCGTCCACGACTATAAGGAATATAAAAAACCTACTGTTTTACATGTGTCGTCTAACAATATGGTCTTATCAGAATAGTTAATGCTATTTTGCAGGTGTTATACAGCTAGGACGTAGCCTACTAGAGACTATGCTCTTCATAATCAGTAAGCAAGTTGCTATAAGGAAGAGATGCAACTTCACCCCTTCCGAAAAAATTTCTCTGGTACCCACCAGGTGGCAGAATGGCGGTTCATTCGTAACTTGTGCTCTGTTTTAAAGCCATTAAATATATATATATATATATATATATATATATATATATATATATATATATATATATATATATATATATATATATATATATATATATATATATATATATATATATATATATATATATATATATATATATATATATATATATATATATATATATATATATATATATATATATATATATATATATATATATATATATATATATATATATATATATATATATATATATATATATATATATATATATATATATATATATATATATAAGTTTTTCTCAAATAAGATTTCGTCATTGGGAAAACAATGTCATTTAAGTGATGACTTTTACTGTACTGAAAAAGTCAATAATTTTCATCAAAGATAGGCTCTGTTTTACAAAGATGATTATCAGCCAGTAATTAGTTTTGCTAATTTTCTTTTGTCGTTCAGTAAATTTTTATATGACGAGCAAAGTAACTTGAGTGTACCGTTTGTATAGCAATGCGTGCGTGCGCGTCAGAGAGAAAGAGAGAGAGAGAGAGAGAGAGAGACTGTACGCCCTTCACCCTTAGTTGAACGTCTGCCTTCATTGGATCTTTCTTATGTTCGACCACTGACATTCCTCGACGTGTTTGTTGACATTCAACGAGGAGTTACCCTGCTGGCTGATCTTCGTCAAGATAACGTTCTAACATAAAAAAAAAAAAAAAAAAAAGAGTTCCTTAGGAATAGCTTACGCTTTCAAAGAATAGCCATGTAAGTTTAAAAAGAAAAGGAGAAGGAATTGACTTATAACTGAATATAACTTAGTGTTATTGCTAAATACGAGGGGCATGTAAGTTAAGTTTAGGCAACCGTAAGTGGAGCTGAACTCACGGTAGGATACTCCTTTTTCCTTAAGCGACACTCATTATGGAATTATTTTTATTTTTTGTTAACAAGTCACCAGTATATCAAAGGAATACTTAAGTGACATAAAAGATAGTGTATATTAATCCTTCTGCGCAATTCATTTTACGATATGTATTTTCGCTAATAATTTACGAAAATTCCATTTCTTGAAAATGGTACGTAATGTATCATAAGGTTAGGGTAGTTCACTCCATCCCGTTAAGAATAGTTAGTCATTGGAGTTATTTTAGTGTTACATATCTTCTCAGTCTCTTGTAATTGCATTTTACACGTTTATGTGAAGGTCAATATATACCCGAGTCGGGTCATTTATTATGTTTATAATCCTTTTGATGGAAATTGTCAGTTTTTGCGATCCCCATCCCTCTCCTCCATTATTAATGGGGACATTTGTTAAAAATCAGAAGCATATAGGAAGCATAAAGGCTTCATTCAAGAATGGGGATCGAGTTTATTGAGTAAACATCCATTTTTTATTAACCTGATGCCTTGCTATTTGAAAATAATTAGTGTTTAGAATATTTTTTTTTTATCAAAGTAATGCTTCAAAATGTTTTTGAGTTTAAAATAAATGCAATTTACTTATAATAACAATGTATTTAGAATAATTATTAACACTTATTTAGAAATCAATAGTCGCTAAATAAAAAACAATGACTTCTACCCTATCACCCATCTCAGGTATCTGGTTCGGAATTTTGGTATATGCCAGTCATGGGAGAGAATGTTTGGAATTTGGGTTTTTGTTTTTGGTAAGAGAAACTAGAAAAATAGCATAGGGAAATTAATATGCAAAATGAAACAAATATTTCAAAGCCATAGGAATGCTATTTCTAACTTGGGGGGGCTTTGTCCCCTAATTCTCTGTTTACTAAGCTAGACAAACCTAACCAAACTTAACCTGATAAGGCTAATATAACAACAGCAAAAATTTTGGTAAATTTGTGGGCCACACTACACCCACATTCTCCTAATTGGAGTGCTCTGCCCCTGCCCTCAAACCCTCCTTGGCTGTTATACACTGCTAAGAGTACATACCATATTCTAGAGATCCAGAATTAGATCTCTAGTTTTCTCCTCTATGTCGTTGAAGCCGTTTGACAGAGCACACAAGCTGCCATGGGTCAAGGTGGGTGCCCTCAAGAAAAGAGCTGATGGATATTGCAGTGTTCGCAGACTCGCACTTTTGGACTGCATAGGTAGAGCTACACTGAGTTTAGAGCACTTGGGACAGTCCGAAGAATGGTGCATAGTACTGTGATCCTCAAGAAATTCGAAGGAATTCACATTATTACAAAAAAGAAATGTCAGTAAGAATGAAGATTATTATTTCAGATGGCATGCTGTCGGATATGTTCATTTCTTGTTAAGAAAAAGCATAACTTTTAAAGATAGGTTGATGCTGTTGCTTGGGGATAACATAAGATGTGATATGTTGGTCATACCTTTGTTTAAGTTACATTCAGAAGATCCAGAGGTACTGAGTGGCAATATTTTGCATTATGATAACTGATATAATTGAAATTAATGTTAATTTTGATCATAGTTTTAATTATATATGGTGTCCATGTTAGTGCTAGGAATCCATGGAAGTATTTAGCACTTATATAGGTGGTAATTAGTGTATTGATTCTGGAACTATTTTTGTATTGGGGTTTTCTCAACATAGGAATGTACTGTATTGGATTTTTAAAAAAGAATCCCTGTCCTAAAATTACTTGCCCACCTACCCTGTGGAAGACCCAGGCTGGATGGTGGGAGGGCAATTGTAGCAACCCCTATCCCCAAGGAGCTAAAAAAAAAGTACTAGAAGTGTGTTTTGGCTTCTGGTGAATGTGTGGTCTTTGGCTCGGCCACCCCTCTTAAAAGGGCACCATTGTATATAAAAAAATAGTATGAAATTGCAAAATCCCACGAGCTTTAATAGATAAAGTTTTAATGATTCCTATGCTTAAGAATGGAATCCCGAAGTAATGAAATAAAATAACACAAGTATGGTCAGAATGCTTGCATATTATCTATTCTGTAAATAGGAAGATATATGCCTTCCTCTATATAGTTAATCAAGTTTGCTGTCCTGTCTGCTTGTATTACTGTCTTCTATCCAAAAGACTGCAATGTCTCTAGTCCCTCCAGCTCTCCTTCACTTATCATTAATCTCTTCATCCTGAAACTTGAGCATTTTACCTCATTCTTCCATTTTTGGTACTTTAACATCATCTTTCCTGTCAGTGATGGTCGATTTTCTATACATAATGCATCAGTTTGTGTGATATCATAAGGTATTTATTCTTCTAAGTTTTCCTAAGTTATAAGATTGTGTTTTTTCTTTTATACACATCACAGATTATGCCCAGTTCTCCATCTGTTACACCTGTCATGCACATTTTTATCTTCCTTACTTTTTTGATAACGTATCCTTGCAACTCTTCCAAAACTTAAAGGGATAATTAAAATAATATTTTTCTTTTGTAATCCCATATTGGCCATAGAATATTATTTTATCAAATGAAATTAAATATTTCTACACTTGCAAATGCATTTAGTTAGATCTCTTTATAATTATTGCACTTACCTCAAGCTGATCATGAATAATTGCATACTTAAGTCTCATTGCTTTAGTCCAGTTAATAAAACATGAGTAGGAAGAGAGAAAATGTAAACATAGCCTCATTTGCCCTGCCTCTTCAGATCAGCACTTAGGAAAATGCCCCCAATAAATGAGTTTCATATTTTTCCTTATAACATAACCCATTGCATTAAATATATCAATGCTCTCAGATTCCTTTTTAATAATACAAGTTTTGGAATATTTTCACCTTCCTGTGTTTCTTCCTCTGCAAATGAACAAATTGTTACAAACTCAGTAAATATCATGATATACCTATTTCATTTATTAATATACCTTGCTCGCTTTAACCTTTCCTGCACTGATTTCTCATATGATCTCATCTATAAGAATGTGCTACCATTATTTATTGATTTGTTATGATTTAGTCCATTGCAATATTGTAAGAGTATTCCAAGCTAAGGAAAAAGGAAGGCCCATTGTGTTAGTGCTTCAATTAAAGGATTAAACTTCCTACCAAAGAGGAAGTACAGTAATGGGCTTTCCTATACTTCACCTGTACTCTCGTGGCAGATATATATATGATGTATTTTCTTATGACTGATATTTTTGGTGTACTGTACTGTATTTGGATAAGACAGTAGCATCTTAAAAATCAAAGGTGCTTTCCCAGACTCCTGTTTGTCATCACTGATTATGTAATTGGCAAGTAATATGGATGTAGGAGTAGCTCCATTTTGCATCCATCTATCCTTAACCTTCAGAAATCTCTTCCTTTTGTTTTGTGACAAAATGAACTACTTGATTTCTTAAGCATTCTTAAAGGACTGTTGCGGGCCTGTGGTTCTGTGTGCTTTATTGCATAATGAGAATCATATTTGAAAGTGTTGTTAGTATAAAGTACAACTAGAATTACTTTTTTATTTATTTGATATGTACTGCCTGTAATTAATGCCTCCAAGACAGTTTCTGGCTATCTCTTTATCTTTTTCTCCTCCTGATAGCCCTATTTTCTTCGAAACTAACAAAATTTACCCTTTTAATTCTATCAACATATTAGGAATCCATATAGCCTCTAACTTGTCTTGGAGGAATCACGTAATCCAAATTTCTAAATATGCATTCTAAAAATTGGGGGTTCCGTTTCATTTTCGTCATTACTTTTCCTCTTTGCAGTTACTTAATATCTGTAAAGATCTTATCTGTCCCTGCTTAAAATACTGCTCACACATCTGGGGTGCTTCTTCTTATACTTACCTCCTTGATAGGTTTGAGTATAAAGCAGTCACTCATTAATGATCCTTCTCATCTAATCTGGATTGTTTCTCTCTTCGCCATAAGGTATCATCCCTTTCTCTTTTTTATCGCTACTACTTCCATCATTGCTCTGATGAGTTGGCGAGTTGCATCCCTCCTCCAATGTCGAGGCCACGTAACACTCGCCACCCAGCCTCGTCTCACAGGTACTGTTTGGAGATTTGTAGCTTGCGGATTGGTCGGTGCAGCGACTGCTTCTTCCCATCTACCTCCAGACTCTGGAACTCTCTTCCTCCTTCTGTTTTTCCAAATCCTTATGACCCATCCTCCTTCAAAAAGCGGATCTATCGTCATCTCGGGGCCTAATCCTCCATGTCTCTAGGTCCTCAGTACCTTGACTATTTTTCCAATCTGTCCTTTTCCTTTGTGTATCATTACCTCATCTTTGCCTAGTCCATAAGCTTTTGCTTTTCCTTCGTCATAATGCTTCCTTGTGCCCGGGCCTTCATTGATGAGGGCAGTTTTTTGCCTGGCCTGGTGTCACACTAAAAAAATTCAAGGGTCGTATGGTCGTACGATATACCTTTTTGCAAGTCTTTTATTTTATTTTTATTTTTGGTTAAATATTTTAATACCAGGCATCCTTGGATGTGACTTACAACACTGCTTTGTGTCACCTATGGCAAAACGTTCGCAATTTTTCTCTCGTGATCTTTTAAATTCTCGATCTTCGTGTTTGAAAAGTACACGTAGATTGGTAAATACCATAACTGTCGCAAACGATGTGATATACTGTTGATATGATATAGAAATGAGTCCTCATACATAGTGCACTGTTGCATTTCGAGAATTGCTTTTCTATCGATTTTAAGATTGTGTAATTGCCATTCTTTTTTTCTGCTGGCCTCTTGTCTTTTTTTAATGATGCTCGGCTTCCTTGTTGGCACTTCTTGAATCCTTTATCCTGTTTGCACCTCTCATCTGGACCACCGAGTTATTAACATTTGATTAACATTTTTTCTCTTGTGTCATCCATTTCTTCATGTTTGATTGTGGCTGGTGTATTGGGTGGTGTGTGTGCAGGACCGTAGTTAACAGTGCTAGAGCCTGCACTTTCACTGAATCTGAGGTTCTGTTTGTGCCTGGTGGGAATACTTCACATCCTCTCTCAGCCGGAACTGAGGGTCATGTTGTTCTCATTCGACATCTCAGTGGGTATGTGAAAGGAATCTATTTTGTTTGTATTTTCAGCTTCAGTGCAATTTATTTTTCATTTCCATTACTGAGTGAAAAGCTGCACTTGATGTTTTATTGTCGTAGGCACTGGATTTATATCTTAGTCGTCTAATTCTTCTTAAAAACGGGAGAAAATAAATGCACTTTTATAGACCGCAGAGGTTAGGTCTACAAATTTCTTGTCAGATCATATTCACTTTGTATTATAAGTGAACATTCACTTGGTATTTGCTTTATAGCATCAGTGGTATCAAAAAAGATAACAAAAGAGAAAAAGAGGATTTTGGTTCTGTTGATATAGCAGTGTACCTAAAAATGAACACCAGCATTTATACAGGTAAGTCAGGACCTATATGTACTAGAATATTAGTGTCTGTATACTCACTGTAAGTATATTTTTCACTCGGGTCTTACTCTGACATGCATTTACTTGCTATACATATGAAAGGTCAGATTTTGTATTTTTTGACCATTTAAATATAAGTTCAAACTACTGCATTTTACACATCTGTGCTGTGTTTATTTTCTTAACCAATTAGTACTAGAGATGGTATATTAATACTAGCCTAGTAATAAAGCTCATCATAAATACACTGTAGTAGTTATAGCTTTTTAATTTTGGTTTTTACACATTTGTGCTACCTTAAAAATTGTATATTTGTCATCATTAACAAATCTGGCTACCTTGTGGGAGTACTTACAAGCAAAGATATATATTTTTTCTCTATTTTTTTATTAACAAGTTATATGGTGTGGAGTAAGTATTTAGTTAAAATGCTTATATTGTTTATTCTATGTGAAATTTTGCTGATGTGAAAGTTGAGAATGGTCACGAAAATATTTGGTTTAACTGACAGATATTACAGCATCCTAGAGTTCTTTTATATACTGTGTTATTAAAATGATGTAAACCTGTCTTGTGAGCTAGTTGCATATATACTTAGGCCATTTATTACCATCAGATTGAAGAGAACAGTATTTTTTTTTTGTGTGACACTGGGACAGGCCTAGGCACCAAGAAAACGAAAAAGAAAGTAAAGTGAACGGAGATGGGGAGGGATTTGACTGTCAGATGTGAGGGTATGGTAAGGGGTGTGCAAGAAATATTCCAGAATATTTGGTGTAAACTCAGACATAGGATAGAATTGCAAGCTTGCAAAAATGAAGTTACATACCAGCTCCAGATTTAATTTAGTAGTTTAGCTTCCTAAGGATGTTGTCTTGAATATATTTCATGACAGTTTATTTCTACGTACATTATGTAAGTGTTGTATAATAGTTTCGTTTATTGTAACAAGTGCATGTATGTATACTTTTAGACTTAGTATATATACCTATTCATTTCTATCAAGTATACACGTTTATTTGTATGTATAATGTGTAGTTTATTATGGAGGCTGGCTGTAGAAGACGGAGAAAGGAATGCGAGTCGCTTATTACATCGCCTGTTTGAACAAAGAACTGTAGTAAGCAAGTCATAACTCGAGTTAGTCCTAGTACCAAGGACTCCTACAAACGATGGGAGTTTTGTGAGATATTTATACAAGAAGTTAGTTGTCCTCGTGAGATGCTACGAGACACTCATGTTTAGGATGTGTGATCGGTCGTAGCTGAGCTTTATGAAATACATTTTCTACCGTGATTATTGACTGTGCATATACGTTTAATAATGAGTAAGTAGTTGTACTTGTGAGATGCTATGAGACAGTCGTGTTTAGGATGTGTGAAATTGGTCATAGTTGAGATATATGAAATACATTTGCTAATGTGATCATTGACGGTGCATATACGTTTAATAATGAGTAATTAGTTGTCCTCGTGAGATACTACGAGACACTCATGTTTACCATGATTATTGATGGAGCTTATAACTTTGATAATAAGTAATTAGTTGTCCTCGTGAGATTCTACAAGACAGTCATGTTTAGGATGTGTGAAATAGGTTGTAGCTGTGAATTACTTAATACCTTTGCTACCGTGATCGTTGACGGTGCATATATGTTTATAATGAGTAATTAGTTATCCTCGTGCGATGCTACGAGACAATTATGTTTACCGTGATTATTGACGGTGCTTATAAGTTTGATAGTGAATAATTAGTTGCTATTGTGAGGTGCTACGAGACACTCAAGTAGAAGACCGTGGTAGAGATACGTGGATCAGAAGATATTCGAGTTCGATTCGGAGTCCCGTGATTGCTGACGACATCTGGGTTTTCTGGATAGATTAGTACAGATTTAACTTATTTCTAACAATGTTTATAACTACATGTGAGGGACAGAATGAACTCATTTAATAGAACACTCTTAGGTAGAATGTATGTTGGAAAATTTATTATTCTGTATGAGGAAGCTTTAATATAAGGTGAGGAGAATTTATTTAATAATTCACATATCAGCATTTCACAAACCCCCTTATAAAATATTTGCGTGTATGTCTATGCATGTAATATTAACTATATATTAATATTAGAGTATTTAATTTAAAGATCGTTTGTAGGCCTCTACCGAAGCCGTGTCAGGATTTCCGAATTTAGGGGGTTATAAGAGCGAAGGGTAATAACATATAGGAAATCCTCCACAGTGTTTGGTCCTTCGAACCGGATGAGAATTGGTGTGGTAATGGTGAAGATAATGTACTATTTAGATAAATGCCCGCCTTGTAAGAAGTTAGTGTAAAACTGCATATTTCCTATTTAACGATGTCTAGAATGTTGTATTAATTCCTTTGTTTACGTAAATATACAGAAGGTAGTGACCCACCTACTGCTGGGTGCACAGTGTCATTTATTTGAGGAACAGTGTGGTTTACATTACACTTTCCCTTTACTGTTGCTGACTTAACAGTGTCATTTAATTGATGAAAAGGGTGTTTTACACTTTATGAATTGGCGT
>JAXCGZ010012759.1:0-5000 GCA_037179515.1 Halocaridina rubra
GAACACTCGCGATAAATGCCTAACTTCTACCTGTTTTTGAAGGTTATAAAGTGAAATATTCCTCTAACATATCAGTGAGATAACTGTGATCGGTGTGACAGTGAAAAAAAAAAAGTGATATAAATATTGGTAGGGCATATTTAAGAAAAGAAAACAATCTACCAGGCCCCCACGGAAATTTTTGGCGCCAGTTACCATGGTAACCGTTTTGTTTACTGTTTATTGAACGTTTTCTTTGATTTAGCAGGGCAAACTCTTATAAAAAATGCCTACCTACGATAGTCTTGAGACTGTAAAAGGCCTGTCACAAACACAGATAAATAAACTTACAAATACACAGTTAAAAGAGGCACTAGCAACTGCATTAGGTGAATATAAAGATGAACCTTCAAATGCAACATTGTTGCAAGAAATAAGGAATTTGAAGAAGGATATAGAAGAGATTAAATCTGTCAAGGATAAAGTTACTGAATTATCGTCAAAATTAGATCAAGCTTTTTCCATAATAAATCAACAACAGATGTTTATGGAATCTTTGGATGCCAGAGACAGACAGAAAAAGATTATTATTACTGGAGTCCCAGAGGAAGAGGACGAATTAGGAGACAGTGATCAAGCAAAGGTGAAAAATATTCTTGAAGCAGTAGGAGGCTATGATGAACAGTGTGATACCTCCGAGTGGGAAATAAGAAGACTTGGCCGAGAAAATGATAGAAAAAAGAGGCCAATACTTTTAGTTGTAGATGACCAGAAGAGGAGAAAATCCATTTTGGATAATGCAAAAAAGCTGAAGAATAAACAGGCTCCCTTTTCATCTATATATATGAAAAAAAGATGTACATCCTGCTGTAAGAAGAGAGCTTGCTCGACTACGGAAGAGGGAGAAAGAAGAAAAGGAGAGACCAGAAAATCAAGGTGTTAATATCCATTACGACAATCAGCGTCGTATATTATTACGTGATGGTGAAATTATTGACAGGTATGCTCCTTCGTATTTTTAAGATGTGCACAAAATAGCGTATTTACCAGTGAGCTCAATATGTGTTGTTGGAATATTGCAGGTGTCAAGGACAAATTGAACAATTCTGATATTTTATCATTTATTCTCGGGTTTCATATCGTGTGGCTTTTGGAAATAAAAACTATTGCTCGTATTAGTGTACCAGGATTTTACACTTATCATAGCCCCCTCTAAGTACTGTGGTAATAGGGGAGGCGTTGCAATGCTTGTAAAATGCTCGCTTTCAAAATATATCAAAAATGTAAATGTGAATGTTGAAGGTCAAATTTTGCTAGAATTGTCATGTTTTCCAGGCTTTGTATTTGGTGGGGTATATATACCACCGAATGACTCTCCTTATTTTCAGCCAGCTTGTTTTGGTAACCTAAGCGCAGTTGTGAATGAACACAATAAGGTTGTACTAATGGGTGATTTGAATTCGCGTGTAGGTATACCTATTCTTTATGATGAAAGTTTCAAATCATACAAATATGAAGGGGTAATAGATACAAGTGTGAATGAAAATGGGAGACAATTGCTGAACGTTTGCCGTGGCAGCACAATGGTGATAGGTAATCACCTAGTATATAAGGGTAAAAGGTTAGAAGGAGGTTTATCCTTTAAAAGAGGATCAAATTGGATATCTGAGATTGATGTATGTGTCTTAAAAGAAAATACACTGAAATATGTAAAATCTGTTGAAATGAACCAGAATATTGTAGGATCTGACCACGCCCCACTAATGGTTCAACTTGATCTTAATGATATTCAGGAAACAGTGCCATCCTTGCTGATGGAGAGGGCTTTAAATTTAGGTAGTTCTTGCTATAATGTTCAATATATTGAAAACAGTTACACAACCCGGGGTCCTTCCCATAAGAATGTAGACTTGGATAGATTCAAATTAGTCATGAATGAAACTCAGCCCCCAGAATTATTTGAAATTCATAATGAGAACATTTTTAATATTTTAGAGACAGGTAATAAGATTATCAATAATGTAGCAAGAGACTGCAGAGTTTTTCAATCTGGGGAGTTAGAGTTTAATGGATGGGATCAAGACCACCCTCGATGGAGGAGAATATTTGAAACAAATGATCCAAAAATTATATGGAAATCTATTAACTGGAATGGCAATGTGGTGGAACCCAATGATGTGCAACCTGAAGATGTCAATTTCAAATTGCATTTCGAAAATTTGTTTAATCCTCCGACAGTTAATCCTAATCAAATCATTGATGTGTCAGACTCACCTAATATTCCCATATTGGATGATCCCTTTACTGCTCAAGAGTTAGACATGGCAGTGCAAAGTATAAAAAAAGATAAGAGTTATATTGGAATGTGTCCTGGTTTATTTACGATGCTACCACAGACATGGTTATCCTTTTTCCTTACAATTTTTAATTTCCTTTTCTTAAATGTCCTTTATCCATTTGCTTGGTGCCACAATAAACTGATCACTCTATTTAAATCTGGGGATAGAAGAGATTGCGGAAACTATCGGGGCATAAGTATAATGAACACCTTGGCAAAAATCTATGATATGCTTTTGATGAGACGGTTAAGTTTATGGTTTAATATAGATAAGTGTCAGGCTGGAGCTCAGAAGGGTAGAGGGTGTATAGAGCAGATTTTGGCTTTAAGGTTACTGATGGATTATGCTGCTTGCAAGAAGCAAAAATTGTATATAGTTTTTGTGGATTTTAGTAAGGCGTACGACAGGGTACCAAAATATGATTTAATCGAGTGTCTCAAGTCGGTGGGATGTGGAGGGGTTATGTTGTCAGCTATCCAAAATATTTATTCATGTACAAAAAGTGTGTTAAAATCTGCTATAATAACAACATCTATAGGTATACGCCAAGGAGCTCCTACGAGCTGCATTTTGTTTGTCATTTATATGAATAAAATGGTGAGAATGATTAAAGAAAAAGTGAGAATTGATGTTTTTTTGGGAAATTTACATACTCTTTTAATGATGGATGACACGGTGATTGTAAGTACATCTCGTGAAAAGTGCATATCAAAACTTGAGGCTCTATTAGATTATTGTAATGCTTATGGTATGGTGATTAATGAAAGGAAGACAAAGTATTTTGTTGTTAATGGAAAAGACAGAGATAAAGCATCAATAGTGATAAACAACATAAAAATAGATTATTGTAAAAGTATCTGTACTTAGGTGCATGGTTTACTGATGATGCAAATATGCACTCAGTACTTAAACAGCATGAAATCGATGGTACGGCAACAGTCAATAAGTTTAGTATATTCTGCATAAATAACATGAGTATGCCCTATGCATATAAGGTTAAAGTTTTTAAAGCTGCTTTGAGTTCTTCACTTTTGTATGGCTCTGAGAGTTGGTTCACAAGTAATTTAGCTTACATGGAAAAACTTTATAACAGGGCAGTAAAGTGTTTATTGGGAGTGAGAAACAACACTCCAATATCCTTATGTTTAATAGAAAGTGGTTTGGAAACTTTAGTACATGAAGTTAATGAAAGAAGAAGGGGATTTTTAACCAAACAAATGCAACAGGTTAACAATGAAGAACCTTTCTATGTGGTATTTGACATCTGCAGACGGGAAAATACACCTGGTTATCAATTCTTAAATTCATATATTGCAAATAATGTGGAAGCTTCTGCTGTAAGTGGAATAAAATCTGTAATACTGAATAAACCCGAAGGTGCCACAAAATATCTTACATATAGACAAATTTTAAATAGTCAGTTGACAGTACATAAAGTGTATAGTAGCAAAGAGTTTGTACCAGATTATTTGCGAATGGCATTCACAAGGTTAAGAGTAATGTCTCATGAGTTGCGTGTAGAGACTGGAAGGTGGAGCAGAACACCAAGAGAAATGAGAGTATGTGCTTGTGATCAAATGGCAGTTCAGAGTGAAGAACATGTGCTAATTGAGTGTCCTTTCTCCCAACCAGTGAGACAAAAAATATATGTTAAACTATCTGAGTGTCCAATCACTTTTGAATGAAGAGCTTCATATTACCGAGTTGTGTCAGTATATTTATGAAGTACTAAAGTTGTACAGATAAGGAAGAGATTCAACCTTGTAATGAGGAAAGCATTGATTTTTTGTATGTATAGGTTAATTTGTAATATTTGGATGTATTCTATTCTTCTAACTGTATTTCAGAATTAGGCATTAAGATAAATATGATTATTTACTTTTGTTGGTAAGTTTGTGAGAATATTTGTATTGTTCTTTAGGCTAAGATTTTTTTTTGATGGACAAAATATTGTTTCTATTACTTATGCTATTTTGTGCAAAAAGAAAAAATTTAATATATTTTTGTAATACTTTTGTTATATTTTGTCAATAAACTATATATATATATACCAAATGTTGTGTCTGAAGACCACGAAGAGTCTGGTTTGCGAGGAAGTCTGCATCCACAGCCGCGATGCTTGCGTCTGTAGAGAGTGAGAGTGAAAGTGGGACATCTTTACATCAGCGAGGAATTGCGCCTCGGAGATGCTGTCCCTGATGCAGAATCCAGTGTTACTGTGGTTGGTGGATGAGGGACAAATAGTGTAAAGCCGCTAGATATGACAGGATACTGTCTGCGGATGTAGTAGGGAGCTGGCCTTGGAGATGAGTGCGTCTGACAAGGCAGTTGGGCTGATGTTGGAAAGACCATGGAAGCCATCCTGACAGGCAGGGAGACACTGCCAAGACCTTCATTTGGTCAAGTTCAATAGGAGGCTGTCGACGCATGTAGTAGGGAGTTGGCCTTGGAGACAAATGGGTTTGTGGTCATTTCGTTGGCGTCCAGAAATGTGATTTTAATTGGCGTCAGAAGGCGCAGGAGCCACTTTGACAAGAAGAGAGATAATGTGGGACTGGAGTGCATGCATTGGTTGGCCGTCGGGTCAAGCAGGAACCCATCCATGTACCTGGTCAGGGTCACCCTTGAAGATGAGGGCAAGCAGGACGCCATCCACTTGCATGGTAGGGGGTCGGCCTTGGA
>JAXCGZ010012759.1:12500-16240 GCA_037179515.1 Halocaridina rubra
ATGTTTTGAAGTTATATGGAATTGATGGTAAACTGTTGCATGCAGTGAAGAGTTTGTATGAGGGCAGTAGAGCTTGTGTTAGGGTAGGGAATGAAGTGAGTGAGTGGTTTCCAGTGAGTGTGGGACTGAGACAGGGATGTGTGATGTCACCATGGCTGTTCAATCTGTATATTGATGGAGTCGTAAGAGAGGTGAATGAGCGAGTGCGTAGGTCGAGGTTTGAGAATGGTAGATGGGGATGACAACGAGTGGGAGCTGAATCAGTTGCTGTTTGCAGATGGTACTGAGGCGGTGCCAGATTCAGAGGAGAAGCTGTGCCAGTTAGTGTCAGAATTTGGAATGGTGTGTGAGAGCAGGAAGTTGCGAGTGAATGTGGGAAAGAGTAAGGTTATGAGGTGTACAAGAAATGAGGATGGCGCTGGATCGAATGTTATGTCGAATGGAGAGACACTTGAGGAAGTTGATCAGTTTAAGTATTTAGGCTCGATTATAGCTGCAACTGGTGGAGTGGAAGCAGATGTGTGTCACAGAGTGAATGAAGGATGTAAAGTGTTGGGTGCGTTGAAAGGAGTGATGAAGAATAGAGGGTTGGAAATGAATGTTAAGAAAGTTTTGTATGAGAAACTGGTTGTGCCAATTGTGATGCATGGATCAGAGTTATGGGGTATGAAAGTAAGTGAGAGACGGAAACTGAATGTGTTTGAGATGAAAAGCCTGAGGAGTATGATTGGTGCATCTCGTTTGGATAGGGTTAGGAATGAAGTGGTGAGAGCAAGAACGGGTGTGAGGAGAGAATTTGCGGACAGAGTAGATATGAATGTTCTGAGATGGTTTGGCCAGTGTGGAAAGGATGGATGATGAAAGACTGCTGAAAAAGGTGATGAATGCGAAAGAGCTGATGGGAGAGATGCTAGAGGGAGGCCTAGGTGTGGGTGGATGGATGAAGTAAGGAGAGCCCTGAATGATAGGAGGATGGATGTGAGGGAAGCAAGTGAGCGTGCTAGGAATAGGAATGACTGGCGAGCGATTGTGACGCAGCTCTGATTGGCATCTGCTGTTACCACGGGGCTGCATCTTACAGAGGTAGTCCTGTGGTAGGGGCAGTAGGGGAGTTGGCAGTTATGAAGCGACACAGGTTCTGGAAGAGCCGGGAGGTGGGCTGTGGCACTCCAGCAGTGCCATCTGAACGTTCGCTAGCTCCCTCGTCATTGCCCATAGAGCAAAGTAATTCCCTTATTGCTTCTTTTTTTTTATGTCGGATCACCCGAAATGGGGGAGACAGTCAAGGTAGATATATATATATATATATATATATATATATATATATATATATATATATATATATATATATATATATATATATATATATATATATATATATATATATATATATATATATATATATATATATATATATATATATATATATATATATATATATATATATATATATATATATATATATATATATATATATATATATATATATATATATATATATATATATATATATATATATATATATATATATATATATATATATATATATATATATATATATATATATATATATATATATATATATATATATATATATATATATATATATATATATATATATATATATATATATATATATATATATATATATATATATATATATATATATATATATATATATATATATATATATATATATATATATATATATATATATATATATATATATATATATATATATATATATATATATATATATATATATATATATATATATATATATATATATATATATATATATATATATATATATATATATATATATATATATATATATATATATATATATATATATATATATATATATATATATATATATATATATATATATATATATATATATATATATATATATATATATATATATATATATATATATATATATATATATATATATATATATATATATATATATATATATATATATATATATATATATATATATATATATATATATATATATATATATATATATATATATATATATATATATATATATATATATATATATATATATATATATATATATATATATATATATATATATATATATATATATATATATATATATATATATATATATATATATATATATATATATATATATATATATATATATATATATATATATATATATATATATATATATATATATATATATATATATATATATATATATATATATATATATATATATATATATATATATATATATATATATATATATATATATATATATATATATATATATATATATATATATATATATATATATATATATATATATATATATATATATATATATATATATATATATATATATATATATATATATATATATATATATATATATATATATATATATATATATATATATATATATATATATATATATATATATATATATATATATATATATATATATATATATATATATATATATATATATATATATATATATATATATATATATATATATATATATATATATATATATATATATATATATATATATATATATATATATATATATATATATATATATATATATATATATATATATATATATATATATATATATATATATATATATATATATATATATATATATATATATATATATATATATATATATATATATATATATATATATATATATATATATATATATATATATATATATATATATATATATATATATATATATATATATATATATATATATATATATATATATATATATATATATATATATATATATATATATATATATATATATATATATATATATATATATATATATATATATATATATATATATATATATATATATATATATATATATATATATATATATATATATATATATATATATATATATATATATATATATATATATATATATATATATATATATATATATATATATATATATATATATATATATATATATATATATATATATATATATATATATATATATATATATATATATATATATATATATATATATATATATATATATATATATATATATATATATATATATATATATATATATATATATATATATATATATATATATATATATATATATATATATATATATATATATATATATATATATATATATATATATATATATATATATATATATATATATATATATATATATATATATATATATATATATATATATATATATATATATATATATATATATATATATATATATATATATATATATATATATATATATATATATATATATATATATATATATATATATATATATATATATATATATATATATATATATATATATATATATATATATATATATATATATATATATATATATATATATACATATATATATATATATATATATATATATATATATATATATATATATATATATATATATATATATATATATATATACATATATATATATATATATATATATATATATATATATATATATATATATATATATATATATATATATATATATATATATATATATATATATATATATATATATATATATATATATATATATATATATATATATATATATATATATATATATATATATATATATATATATAAACATATATATATATATATATATATATATATATATATATATATATATATATATATATATATATATA
>JAXCGZ010012760.1:0-16225 GCA_037179515.1 Halocaridina rubra
AGGCTGGATGCCCTTCCTATATCCACACTGTGGTCTCGCTCACGGGTCTGTCAATTCTCGAGTCGTGCACTCTGACCACTCGGTTACCGAGGCCTCTTCACTTGACCCACAGTATGAATCCACAGTAAGAAATTAAATATCATGGAGGATAAATTGATGGCTCCCTAATCCCTCAATATTAGGGCAAAAGAGAGAAAAACAATTTATCTGCACATCCTTACTGCTCTTTTGGATTTAAAGAACAAAATATATTCTCCTCTTCACAATAATATCAAGATGAAATAAATATACAACTAATGCATAGGCGTTGGCATAAAAGTATTAGCAAAGGAGATAGGACTTGATAACAAAGACTGCTCAGTAAATGCCTCGACAAGTTATTTTCTAGATTACATACATTGAATAAGAAAAAAATTTAGTAACTTACCCTTGGGGTGTAAACATTTAGGTATAAGCAGTCTTCATCTCCTATGACAGTAATTCCATCTGTGAAAAAGGTTTTCATATCAATTTGTGCACATACTGCTGGTTCACTGGTCCCATCTCGCGTTCCTGACCATGTGCCTGCAGGCACAGGCTCCTGGAAAATAAGAATAAGTCAAAGAAAACAATATTTCAAGCTTTTACACACTCTCACAATGATCTGCATAAGCACCGACTTATGTGTCACAATTATTCCCTATTCAAATGGGGGTGGACACAGATATGTCGGAGGTGGAAGATTCAGGCTGAATGCTCCTCCTACAACCCGGCTGTGGGTTCGAACCTGTAATAAAGGCTTCACAACCCACGTGCTTTATAAGTGAGCTACCATGACACATATCCTTTTAGCTATAATAATGCACTGCGTTGTGACACAATAAAGCCCCATTCAATTAGGGGTGGACATAGACATGTTGCAACTGAGGGATTAAGGCTGAATGCTAGTCGCATCTCGACTAGCACACTCTTACACTGAGCTACCACTGTCCATATCCCTGTAGATACAGTATTCTAAAACACCTCAAAAGCATGTAATATTGGGCAAGCTTTTAAGTAAAAAATGAACACTGCACTACAACTAGGCAAACTTTTGATTAAGGAAGGAGGGAAGTCTGCTGTACAACTAACTATGAAAGAGCAAAGAAATAACACATTTCTGCTGGTGAATAACTGTAGACTGAATGTTTGAATAAAGTATTAAAATAACCAGGAGTGAAATTAATACAGATTTGCTATTACAGTGCATACATATACATTATCCGCAATTCCCCCTTGCAAGGAGGTGGCCGAGTCAAAGCACATATTCATCAGAAAATAATATACTTCGATCACTCCTTAGTTCCTAGGGGAAAAGGTGCCACCTCAATTCCCCTCCCAACCGCCACCACCCTGCTTGGGTCACCTACAGGGCGACCAAAGCAGTCAATATGTAAGTTTCAAAACAAGCATCAAAATCTCCTTCTCACCTTATTTAAGGTACGAAAAGATAGGTATTACTGGCACAAGTCTCCGGAATTTTTCATTTTTTGTTTGCTAGTCAGTTTTTTATATAAATTACCTAAATATGCTCACAAGAAAAACAAAAACTTATGCTCTTAACTCCCAATATCCTAGCTTGTTTTTCGATTTTCTGACACTTATCATATCCTTCATTAAAATTATGATTGCATTTCATAATGACAAGTTCCTTGTAAATAAATCCCCTATATCAGCTATCATAACACTAAAAAGTATTTTCTTTCATCCTGCAAGTTTTAAATCTAGAGGCTATGAAATCATAGATTTACTATCAACTCCGTCAAAATTGTGGAGAGTACAAGAGGATTAAATCAACCTCCTTCAACTTTTCTTTATTATTGATATCTTGTTTCCAGTATCATAAGTCACTTCCATTCACAAGGTTGAGAGTGCATTTTCTACAGACGCAGATGGAAATAAGTAGAGATCAGGCTTCATTTTATGGTTAATTGTCACTATAGCGACATATTTCCTTCATCCTTCTCCATCACACCACAAAACCTCATTTCCTCCCTCATTACATCCATATACCTCTTCTTTGACTACCTCTCCTCCTTCTTCTATTTGGCACCTCCATCATCAGCATGTTCTCCCAACGCATCCTTAGCACATGTCCACGCCATCTCAGCCTCGCCTCTCTCACCATGCCCCCAAGCCGTCCAATCAGCAATGATCCTCCAATATACTCAGTTTTATTTAATAATTACAAGGGAAGTAATTTAAAATGCAACATATTAGATGTTATTATAGCTTACTCTAAGCCCTTAGTGATTATAGTTGGCAGTGGTGGTGCTTTTATATATACACCCCATACACCCAAAGGATCAGGAATGATTTCATATGTAATTACAACAAGAATCGGTAACATGCACATCATATGTGAAATTCAGTTTTCAATCTTAATGCACTATGTATCGTCTGAGTTATATATTTGCTTATATATATATATATATATATATATATATATATATATATATATATATATATATATATATATATATATATATATATATATATATATATATATATATATATATATATATATATATATATATATGTATATATATATATATATATATATATATATATATATATATATATATATATATATATATATATATATATATATATATATATATATATATAGATAGAGAGATAGATAGATACACAAAGCCCTCAATTCCCCTTGCAAAAGGGATGACCAAGTCAAAGAACACAAATGCACCATAAGCTAATATACCTCGATCACTTCCCTTCGCTCCTTGGACATAAGGGGCTGCCACACTTCTACTCCACCACCCTGCTCGAGTTCCCCACAGGGAAAGTGGGTAATGATCTTCAGCTTTGAGGCCCGACACCTGCAGCTGGTTTACCCCCATCCCTTCATCTCATGGCATTACATGCTCATCAATAGCCTCTGTGTCTAAGACCACTCAGGTGTGGATTTCTGTTATACTGGTCCAAGTTTCAAGTTTCGAAAGTAGTAGGTAGAATATTGGAATTGTCTCTGTGTGTGAGAGTATAGAAATCTTCCATTATTAATTTTTTTTTTCAAGGCTTACAATAACATATTCTTAATTCTTCTATGAATTATAAGAGGTGTTCTTTACTTCTGTTATGTAGTTGCATAATGGGAGGCTAAGAGCACAGATGATCTAATGTTACCTTATCTACTCAGCCCCTCTCTTTGTCTTATCAGATAAGAAAGAACCTTGTCTTCAATCAAATATATACTTATTATGCAATCAATGGACATGGTTTGACCGTACTTAGAATCTCCTAGACTGACACCCACGTCCTTTATGCATAACGAAAATAACCAGAGAAGAAGTTGTGGATATTTCAAATTTTTGCCTCCCTTGAAGAAGGGAGCAAGAATACCTCCTCCATGATGCCCTGCACGTCGTAAAAGTCGACTAAATGGGGCGCAGCAAGGGGACTGGGATTCATGTCCTTTGTATTTTCCTTCTCCAAAGAGTCAAGATTTTGCTTTGACTCAACCACCTGTATTATTGGGGGATTATGGCTTTTGAACGTAGATAGATAAAGATACACAAGTACCTATTATTCTTTGCTACTGAACAAAATTCATGTCCATTGTTAAGTTAAGAGGACAGAACTCAGCTATAGCCCAAAGGTATAACCTGGGGAAAAAAGTTTACTGTACTATGTCTTCTCTACGGATGAAATATATGCAATTTGATAAAAGTGTTACTTGACATTGTAAAGTTTCCTATCTTAAATTAGCATGAGCAGGCTTTTATAGAGACAAAAGTTGGAGCCATTATTTATTACCTATACCAGTCTGTGTTCATCCCCATTCGAATGGGGTCTTAGTGAGAAACGTAAAACAGCAATCTCAATGGAGAGATATGGAAGCGATCAGAATAGAGTCAACTTTTGTATATCATCAAAAATGAATAATATTAATTAAATTATTAGTTTTTCTTACAAAATACTAATGAAATACATTAAAGAAGATGATTAAATGTAAAGTATATTACAAATTAGAGCACTAAAAAGTCAAACATTAATTTTCATAGCGATCTAGTCTCTTCATATAGAGACATTTAATTAAGTGCGGTAATTGCTTTCATAAGCCATGAAATAAGCCCAGCTGGAAACAGTTAACAATTGCTTTTAATCTTTCTTGGAACTGGCTAACTTTTAATCATGCTTGTCGCTGAGTTGTCTATGCCTCCCACACTTTACTTCCTCTTCTCTTTTTACTGTCTTTCCATGAGATGGGGCAAAGGAATACCTCCTCCGTGTTCTCCTGCACATCACAGAAGTCAACGACCTGGGTCTGGTGTGACTCGATCACTTCTCTTAGAATAATAATAATAATAATAATAATAAACTTTATTTCCATTTTACAATGGGTATTCGTCAGCCAGGACAAGCCCCAACCCCCCACTGTGATGTCCACCCACAGCAGTTCCTGCCAGTAAACAGCTTAAACTCTCGGTCTTGGACGGGGACCGATCTTTCGACCTCGTGAATGCGAAGCCAGCGCGTTACCACTGTACTAGCCAGCACAGAACACGTAAATCAGGTTATACGAGTCTGACAACGTGGGTTTCATCTCAGGTGCAAACGGTAGGAAGGGCATGCAGTATCAATCCCCCAGCTCCAAACAGGTCTGTATTTACCTCCATTCAAGGAGACTACCTGTGACACAAACTGGGAAATTATATATACAATAAATAACATAAATTAAACCTACCTTAAATCTTAGCTGATCCACAGGTGGCTCCGCAAAAGGAATACTCTTGAAAGCATAATGATATTTGCCATTCTTTAAATCGACACGAGAAGTTCTGATTTTTCCTTGCTTCAGTGTCACTTCTACCGTGCTGGGTGGAGGGTCCTCTCCTTTCGTCCCTTCGAAAGCTGAACATCCCAGTAACAGGAATGTGAATAGTAATATCTTCGTCATTCTAGTTACCTGGAAAATGATAAATGTCAAATGACACTGAACAGATAGACTACAATACTCACTTAAAATGTCAGCACTGCGTCATATCTATTATCTTCGTGGCTGAGCACACACAAGCACGCACACACTCATGCACTCAGACACACATTCATATATATATATATATATATATATATATATATATATATATATATATATATATATATATATATATATATATATATATATATATATATATATATATATATATATATATATATATATATATATATACACCATGGCGGAAGGTTGTCAAAGCAAAATTGAGGGAGAGAGAGAGTAATAAAAGTAATAATAATATTAATAGTAATATAATAATAATAATAATAATAATAATAATAATGTCATTATTCTAAAAAAAATACAGTGGGTATTCTAAAAAACAAAAATCATTTACATACAAAAGACTTACATATATTTACATAGAATGTATTGCATTTTACATAACTTTTCCCCTCTTTCTTAAAGGAGGTGATTCGAGGCAAATTTTTTATGTGGTTTGACAATGCATTCCATCACTTAGCTCCCCTGACACATAGAACCATGTCCGCATGGACTGTGGTAGTTCTTGGCACCACTAAGTTGCCTGATTGTCTTGTATCTCTGACTATCACATCTCCTTCCCGTTCTAGACATAATAACCACTTCAGCAGGTATCCATTTATAATTTTGTACATGGACAATAAAAGTTCGTGATTTAATTGTCCATGTACCTTTAACCAATTCATGTCCTCATTATATGGTGAAGCTCTTCCATATTTTCTTTCATTACCATCAGCCACTTTGGCAGCAAAATTCTGAAGATTTGCAATTTTTTTTATTAAAGTTTTGTAGCATAACCCCCAAAGAACTACACAATAGGAAAATATGCTTAATATCAAGGACTCAGACAAAACTTTTCTACTCTCTTTATCAAAATGATCTTTGATGTTATTCAAAAAGAATAATAGTCCAATTGCTTTAGTACACACAGTCTCCACATGTTTATTAAATTGTAAATAATAGTTCATAATCAGGCCCAGAGTTTTTACATATTTGTAGGGTTTCACATTGTAGTTCCTACCTTAATTGTTATTTTTTTTGGTATACGGTCGAAGTTGCAGCTTGACCCAAAAATTCCGAATTGAGTCTTACTTGTGTTTAGTTTTAAGAAATTTACGTTACTATAACTTCTAACTTGCAACAAAGATGATTGCATCTGATGAACAAGAGGCTTCAATTTTTCAAATGGTTGTGCGTGAAGGAATTGTCCATCACCTATAAACTGTACCATAATTCCATCCACGACTACACTATTTAGGTCATTTATAAACAAATTATAAAGTAAAGGAAAGAGTACAGAACCTTGTGGCACTATAAATTCTATGCTTTTGGATACATTTATTTTGGTGTTTAATAGCGTTTCAATAAATAGCTGTAGAG
This sequence comes from Halocaridina rubra, assembly GCA_037179515.1. Taxonomy (NCBI): domain Eukaryota; kingdom Metazoa; phylum Arthropoda; class Malacostraca; order Decapoda; family Atyidae; genus Halocaridina; species Halocaridina rubra. The sequence goes on from JAXCGZ010012760.1 coordinate 6,401, forward strand.
TCAGAAGTCATCTATGTTATGCATTTTTAACTTCTGAAGTAGAAGAAAGTGAGAAACACTATCAAAAGCCTTAGAGTGGTCACAGAGTGCCAAAAGAGATATTTATTCTTGTTAATATTACTATGCATCTTTTCAGGAGTCTGTGATAAGGATGCCTGATTAGAGAGACCTTCTAAATCCATGTTGTGGTTTTGAAAGGGGATGGTAATTTGAGGGATCTTTAGCATTACCACCTTTATAGAAAGGATAGACTACAGCACATTTCTAAACATCAGGAACTACACCTGTAACAAGAGAGGCATTAATGACTACTGTCAGATATAGGGCCGTTATAGAATATTGAGTCTTTTATAAATCTACTTGAGATGCCGTCTACTCCACTAGCTTTTTTATTTTTAGGAGTCATTACAGTTTATACAACAGTAGCTACATCTACTGGTTGAGGCCGAAAAGGAAAATTTGAAATAGGATATTCACATCGGAGTTGTTTTCAGGTAATGAGTAAGAAGAGTGTTTCCGGAAATACATTTTTTCCTACATTTGAAAATTAGTTATTAAAATTTGCAGCAGATCGACTGGTGACCTCCTGTCCTATCTTACTCATGTATGGTCATCTTCTCAGAGGAACTATGGGGATTTTTTTTTGTCGTGACCCTTGATTTCTCTAAGGCTTTTGACAGAGTCTGGCACAAGGCTCTGTTGGCCAAACTCCCTGCCCATGGCTTTACCCCTCCTCTCTGCTCTCTGATTTCCAGTTTTCTTTCTGACCGTTTTATATCTGTAGTTGCTGATGGTGAGACATTTATCCCTTTCTCTGTTACCAGTGGCATTCCACAGGGCTCTGTTCTCACCTGCTCTGTTCCTCCCATTCATCAATGATCTTCTACAATCCCTATCTTCCACTCTTTTTCATGCCTTTGCTGATGATTCTGCCTTTCACTTTTCCTCTGCCTTTTCTTCACAACCTTCATCTTATACTCGTAATCAGTCTCGTATCACTCTTTTTTCTACTCTCAACCCCGATTTGCAGAGGGTATCTAAGTGGGGCACTCAAAATTTAGTCAAACTCCATGCCTCCAAGACACAGATTCTGGCTATCTCTTTATTTTCTTCTCCTCCTGATAACCCTATTGTCTTCGAAACTAACGAAATTTACCTTTTAATTCTATCAGCATATTAGGAATCCATATAGCCTCTAACTTGTCTTTGAGGAATCACATAATTCAAGTTTCTAAATCTTCATCCAAAAAATTGGGGTTCTCTTTTGTTTTCGCCATTACTTTTCCCCTTTACAGTTACTTAAAATCTATAAAGGTCTTATATTTTTATAATATCACTGAAGTGGGACATATCGACATATATACCCAGCTTCATGCATATTATACAAAGGTTTAAGATACATGTACAATAAAACATCACTGCTCTCTTTGTAAACAAAGGACAAGGGGACATTTTAACTGTTCTACACTTCGCTCATCAGGGAAACAAGCTGGGGCACACATAGCAACAGAGAATAACGGTATATAAGCTACAGAATATATTTATGCTTACTTTAAGTATTGATTTACTACGAGAAATAATAATAAATAACACAAAGTTCTGGCAAAAATTTTAAGCTTACTTTCGGTGTTCCCCTGCAGAGACCTACGAGCATTTAATTATATCTTGACTGGTCACGAGGCGTAACCAAAGTGATCAAAAAATCATCTCATGAATCAAGGTTATTTCATTGTAATTCCATTTTGCACATCATCGTGAGTTTGCCACTCTGGTTCGGTTGATATTACCTTCGCTTTGAAAAGTATGTTCAATATAAATTTCTTTACAGGTTAATTATTCATATAATTAGATCTTAAAGTTCTGCCCAATATAGAGAAATTTCCTTCATGCCTTAAAATATTTGGTTTAACAGTTATCATAATAAAAATATATATACAGCAACATCATGTGTTCGTATCTGTAAAATGAACAGCCTTCTCTTATCAAAGATAAGAGAAGAGGTTCAAGGTGAAGTTCTCCACTCAAATCACTTTCTGTATATAAATTCTTACTTATGCAACAATTTACTGCTTTCAGGTCAGTAATGACTACACATACTAAAACGTAAATACTTATATGTATTATTTGCTTTCAAGAACATACTTACATAATATCGTAAACTAATGTATAAGATTCGTCAGACGATGGACCATTCTTAAGAGGCATTTAATGACTAAGAAAGGACTAACGCTTCTAAGAGTAGGTAAAGGAAGTCAACAAGGATTTTCCCATACCTGTTCAGTACTGTATTCTGGGACGGATGGGTTTGGGGGAGAGGTTACCACAAGCTAATGCGTGATATTTGATAATTTGATCTTCTGGTGAATGGTTGTGCGTTGACTCAATCATCTACCTTACAGGAAGGATTATGGCCAGTACATAGTATGAATGTCTATGAAGAGGTACCTAGATGGAGGACACTGATGGTCATAAATGTAACTGAAAAGTTTTTCCTCATTTTTATTTCCCGGATATTTTTTTATGAGTATGACACCGGGATATGCAAGAAAATTGCCCTCATCAGATTCGGGAGCCAAGAAAACATTAAAAAGAAAAAAGAAAAAGGTTAAGGACAAGGCAGAAATGAGGTAATGATACACAATAAAAAAAAAGGCAAGCGCAAAGAAAAGACTAAGTATGGAGGACATGGAGATATGACAGGATTTGGCCCTGAGATGAAGATAGATCCGTTTTTTAAAGGAAGATAGATTTTAAAAATTAGGAAAGACAGAAGAAGGGAGAGAGTTCCAGAGCCTGGAGGTAGATGGGAAGAAGCAGTCGCTGCACCGACCAATCAGTGAGCTACAAATATCCATAAAGTACCTGTGAGACAAGGCCACATAGCAAGTGTAACATGGCCTCAGCAGTGGGGAGGGATGAAACTCGCCAACTCATCAGAGCAGCGATGGATGTAGTAGAGACAGAATAGAGAACGGGATGATACCTTAAGGTGAAGAAAAATAGAATCCAGATTAAAAGTAAGAAGAGAGTCATTGATGATGACTGCCTTAGATTCAACCCTATCAAGGAGATAATTAAGAAGATGCACCCCAGATATGTGAGCAGTATTCTAAGCAGGGACTGATATGGCCTTTATAGATTTCAAGTAATTGTAAAGACGAAAAATAATGATGAAACCGAAACAGAAAACTTAAATTTTTTGGATGCAGATTTAGAAATTTGGATTATGTGTTTCCTCCAAGACAAGTCAGAGGCTATCTGGATTCCTTTGCGATAGCCAGAAGCTGTGTCTTGGCGGCATCAAACTTAACTAAATTTTGGGTGCCCCACTGAGATACCCTCTGCAAATCAGATTTGAGAGTGGAAGAAAGAGTGATACGGGACTGATTATGAGTAGCAGAAGAATGTTGTGAAGAAATGTCAGAGGAGAAATGAAGGGTAGATTCGTCAGCAAAGGCGTTGAGGAAAGAGGAGGATTGGGACCGAAGAAGATCGTTGATGAAGAGAAGGAACAGAGTAGGTGAAAGAACAGAGCCATGTGAAACAACACAAGTTAGATATTGTGCTGTCAATAACCGACTATATCAAACAGTCAGAAAAAAACTGGAAGTCAGAGAATAGAGAGAAGGTATAAAGCCATAAGCAGGGAATTTGGTCAATAGAGCCTTGTGCCAGACTCTGTTAAATGCTTGGAAATATCAAGGGCCACGACAAAGAATTCCCCACAGCTCCTCAGAGAAGATGACCATAAATAAGTAAGATAGGACAGGAGATCACCAGTGGATCTTGCCTTGAGGAAGTAGTACTAGTGATTGGAGATAAGTGAGTTACAATCAAGACGTTTTAAGAAGTGAGAACAGAGCAAAGTTTCAAATACTTTAGTGATAACAGAGGTTAGGGCAAAAGATCAATAGTTTGAAGGAATAGAGCAACCACCCTTCATAAACATACTTCCAAGATGTAGGGTAGATAATGGTTGAGAGAACAAAGCAAAAGAGAAGGCAAAGCATGGGAGCCAGTTCATCTGCAAACTCCTTAAGGAACCTTGCAGGGATACCATCAGGACCAGAAGCCTTAATCGTCTTTAGCAAACAAAGAACATTGCAAACTTTGTGTGAGGAAAGAATAGGAGAGGGCATAGGGTTAAAGAGAGATAAAGATTGAGGGACTGGTGCACAGGAATTGCTTACGTAAGAGTTGGCAGAAAAATGAGAGCCAAAGAGAGTGGCTTTGTCAATGGAAGACCAAGCTATAATACCATCAGAGCGAGTGAGAGGAGGAAAGCTCATCATCTTTCCTCCTTTAAAGGAAGGCTTAGACTTTTAATATGAGCAGTATAGCAATTCCTAGCTGTAATAAAAGCAGAGCAAGATAATTCAGAAGGAGAGGCTAGGTACGACACTGGTATGCCTGATCCTTGGCCTGAATACCCATGGAGCAAGTACGGTCAAACAAAGGATTAGCTGCAGAGAAAACATTCATAGAGGAGAGATTAACACCTCCTTTCCTGAGATTAGGATCTTGGCAACTTTCTGGATGCATTATTAGGGCTGTGGATCCGAAAGCAGTAATCACCCCATGGCAAGGCAAAGAGAAAGTTACGCAAATCATCACGTTTGGTACGCTGAGAGTGCCAAAGCCGGCACTGAGTAGGAGGAGTTGATAGAGGGGAAGCAAAGATAGAGGAGATTGAGATCACTTAGTGGTCAGATTTACCAAGAGGGGAAAGCACAAAATATGAGAAGTTTGAAGGATTAGATACGAAAAATAGATCAAGAGTGTACCTGAATGTTCATTGTGATCAGGAACATGAGTAGGATGTTCTATAATCTGCTCCAGATCGTGAGCAATAGAGAAAGCAAGGGCTTCACTTCCTCCCACATCAGTGTGAGAAGAATTAAGCCACTATCTGTGATATACATTGAAGTCCCCAATAAAGAGTACTCCAGAATGCTGGTTAGAAGATAGCATGGACTCATGGTAAGAGAACAGATATTCAAGGAATACACAAAGTCATTGGAGTTAGGAAAACAGTGGCAGAAGCAAAGGAATGTAGTGGTAATAGAAAGATAGATTTTCAGCCAGAGAACATCAACGTTAGGGAGATTTAAGATCCATGAGCCTTACAATAGGAGTGCTAGTGTTGCAATAGGCACAGACCCCACCTTCGGAATGGAAACGAGAATACAGGTTATAGTGAAAGATTTCAAATGGGTCAGAGGCAGCATGGCTAGACAGCTGGATTTCAGAGAGAAGGAGGAGGCTAGGGAGGGATGTACCCAAGTGCTATTCTATAGACAAAAGATTAGAGTTCAGACCATGAATGTCTGAAAAGTGAAGAGAAAAAGAAGCAGATCTATCAAGAGGTGCAAGGTTAAGTGCAGAACCATTTCTACCACCAAGCATGTCTACCCTCATGCCGATAGTGGAGTAGAGCATATGACTTTGATTTGTCAGGATATCGGCTCAATACTACCATAGTCTATGGTTAGAATGGGCATTTACTCATGGCAGTGTTCACACACTGCCAAAACCAAAGTCAGTCGGAATGAGGCATTGTCCTAATCCTAACTAGAAAAAGGAGTTCACGACATAAAAGTGGATCATATAATTTTATTTTCAGAAATGTGCAGTAGGTGAGATTCTATCTGTGTGAGGAGATAAGCGTACTCTAAGTCCCATATTTCATCGTCTCTTACTTAACAGTTTCTCCTTTCTTCTTGGAAGCGGATGGGATCCAGGTAAGAATTTGATCATCTTTCACCTCCTATAGTTATTTAACCTTTCATACAGTGGACATGTGAGCGCTAAGTGGTCCTTTAACAAGCTGGTTGGCCAGTGACGTACTCAACTGTTAGGTGGTACACTCTACTGATAGCTGACGACCAATTCGGCTGTTAGAGCCTTAACAATATATAATACTGTGAACATGACAGTTAGTGAATGGTGTAGTTTGTGGAGAATAATTTCTCTGCATAAGTAATGCAATACTATATGGTTAGTCATATATCAACCTTGGATCCTATTAATCATGTATCAGTTATAGTCATGTATCAGCTTCGAGTCTTGTTAGTCTCAAATCAGCCTCAGACCCTGATAGTCATGTATTAGCTATAGTCATGTATCAGTCTCATACCCTGTTAGTCATGTATCAGCCTCTTGGATTATTGGTCAAGCAAGTCTAGTGCCTCTCCCAATTGCCCAGGTGTATCATCTCCTGTGCGCAATCTCTTGTAAATATATATGTATAGTCTCTTGTAACTATACACGTATATTTTTTCTTATAATAAACTTGAAGGCCAGAACCGAATGAATCCTTCAAGAACCTATATCAACATGGTGCAGTAAGTAGGATTGCAGTAATCATTTTTCAGGTTTTGCATGTCTTAGAGCAAGACACAACTTTGTATTATCAACCTACTCATTGCACCCCCCTCACAATGCTTCGCCTTTGTATTGCTGTAGTATATCACATCGCGCAGTGTGTGTTTCAGGTTATGTTTGCCTTATAGTTTATAGTGAGAGACGAACTTTGTGGAACGAGGCTACTCATCTGGGTTATTGACTTCAACTGGCAATGTTTCACTTTTGGATTAACGTGCAGCAAAAGACATTTTAGCGTAGTATATATTGCTCAACGAGTGTAGTATAGGATGAGTCAGTAGAGTGCATACCCCCCAGTAGTGCTTTGTACCTTACTCACGTACTGTTCACTCATATTCACTACTTTTTACCCAAGAATCTAATATACATTCCTGGATTTTACTCACTTTGAGCCTTACCTGCTTTATTCTACTGAACAATGGATGATTCCCTTTCTTCTGCCTGCTCCGGAGACTCCCCACATGCCCTGGACAAACTGCACAACTTCCTCACTGCACATCATGAGGAATATGAAGAAAACACGATCATACTCACTCCCATTGCCACTAACTCTCAATGTTGCAGCCACATGGTATAATAGCAGTGACGTCCTTCAAATTCTGAAGATTCTACATGAGTCTGAGCAGCTCCAACTCACCAGGACAAGCTTCATAGGAAAGCTAACGCCTTACAATGCCTGGAGGAAAATGCAAGATTTACAGCACTCCTACAGATGATGTAACACATGTGGAGTGGCACAACTTTCCCACCCACAGCTGCCCAACCAACACAAGCTGCACCTAACCACCCCACAACCCCGACGGACTTAACTGTTAGTGTCAATTCCCAGGTTACACCAGTTCCTCCTGCTACTCCTCCTGCAACCCAAAGCCCTCTTGATAATCCGTCTGCCACACCTATTTTCATGGCTACGCCCATGGCTGCTGCTCCTCCTCCTCCAAGCAAACCAGTGCCACAGAGCCCACCTACTTTGCAAGCTGCTATAACATTTCAAGTTTCTTGCCAGTAGCGTCGGAGGTAGCATGACTTTGATGTTTTAGAAAAATTTCAGAAAATGTCAAGAGAGAAACAGCTTATACAGCTTTGCATGTGCATCTCCCTTAACTTACAAAAAGTTCTGGAGCACACACTTGGCATCCCTCCAGACACTTTTCTCACTGTAAACAAAGTACTCAACTGCTTGCAAGATTGCTTCAAGAATTTCAGGAATGAGGCAATTTGACATTGTGACCTACTTTGCTGCAAACAAGCCAATGGTAAGTCCTTCAGCGACTTTTATGTCAGCCTCAAAAACCTGGCTGAGAAGGTAGACCTGTGTTCAGTCGATCCCATTACGTGTCCTGAGAGTCAGGCGAAGATGGAAATCCTGATGGGAGGCCGAGATCTGGAGCTTGTACAATGCCTTATCTCTCTCGACACAGCTGCATCACTCCACACATTCGTCATGTACTGTAGGTCATTCAAGACTGAGCATACAGCTGTTTCAACTATTCATGCCTCTCCAGTTCAACTGTGCCATTTCTGCGTACAAGAAGGAGCAACGATGGCAGAATGCAACCTCCTCACAGCAGGGTTCCACCAACACAGTCTTCCTCCAGCTTTTCATGCCAGTCCTGCAACTGCCGACACTGCCCAGGAAGGTGCCCTGCTGCTCATGGTACCTGTACCAACTGTGGCCGTAAGGGTCACTGGGCCAGGACCCCTAGATGCCCAGCCAAGGATGTACAATGCAGCAATTGCAACAAGACTGGGCACTATGACAGATGTTACAAAAAAAAGGACAAAGGTCAGGACAGCTCTTCAGGGTCTGATAGAGTATCCCCTTCTCCATGCAAGAAATATGACAACAGTCGTCGCATATGACGCATTGTTACATGCATCGCCACCACCACAGTGGATGAATTATCACCTTTTGCAGAAACTGACAGGACTCTTTAGGAGCTCCATACCGCAGCAAGAGCAGACCCCGCCTACTGACGTCTCCTCACCTGCTTGCCTTCTGAAGTCCCTTCAAACTTCTTTCTACAGCCTAGCAAGCAACAGGAACCCCTCCTATCTGACGATCACCCTAAACGGTCTTTTGAGTCTGTCTCCGCTGATTTCTTTGAGGTTGCAAGGAAGTCATTCCTGGTAATTGATAACACATTGTCAGGCTGGCCTGTGGTTGTACCCTGCAGCCCAACACGATGGCTCCAAGAGTTGTCAGGATGTTCTGCAGATACTTCCGAGAAGATGGTATTCCCATCCACCTCGGGACCAATGGAGGCCCATCGTTTAACAGCGCTAATTCCAGAACTTCATGGAATGTTGGGGCATTCACCATGTGATGTTCTCGCCCCACTATCCCCATTCAAATGAACATGCTGAAATAGCAGTCAAGTCTGGAAAAAATCTCATTTTGAAGATGGTGCTCAATGGAAACATCAACTATGAAGACTTCAACAGGGGTCTCCTTAAGCTATGCAACACCCCTATGTCAACAGGTCAATCTCCCACCCAGGTGCTGTATAGCCGCCCCCTCCTCTAATGTGTCCCAGCTCACCTAGAGTCCTTCTTCAAGGACTGGCAGACCCAAACCGAAAACTGACCACTGAGTTTCCTCTAATACTGAACTAGTTAAGCGGCAGTACAATTCCCATGCCCGTCCCTTGCCAGGTTGACTGTCGGCCAGTGTGTCCGAATTCAAGACCCGACGTCATGCCGCTGGGACAAGGTCGGAGTAGTTATGGGCTGTGGTAGGTCCAGGGAGTACGAAGTACATCTTCCCAGTGGACGAGTCTGATGGCGGAATTGTCGACATCTTCATCCAGTGCCTTCTCCTAGTGTTGGCCCTTTCCCCCATGTCCCTATGGCCCCTTTCTCAGCACTGAAAAGTCCTGCAAATAATACCCCCACTATACCATGTCATTCACCTCTACTCATGGAAAAGAGAGTCAGCTCATTATGGTGCTATGAGCGGGAGGGGGAAGGGAGGTGTGGATATGTGAGTGCTAAGTGATCCTTTAACAAACTGGTTGGTCAGTTACATACTCGGCTGTTAGCTGGTACACTCTACTCATAGCTGACGAACAATTCGGCTGTTAGAGTCTTAGAACGATATATAGTATTGTGAACATGCCAGTCAGTGTACGGGGTAGTTTATGGAGAACAGCAAAGGATAAGTTCTCTTCATAAGTAATGCAATACTATATGAATAGTCACATATCAACTTCTGGCCCTGTTATTAGTGCATCAGCCATAGTCGTGTATCATCTTCGTGCCCTTTTAGTCGCATATCAACCTCGGACCCAGATAGTCGCATATCAGCTTCAGTCGTGTAACAGCCTCATACCCTGTTAGTTGTGTATCAGCCTCTTAGATAAGCAGCCACGCAATTCTAATGCCTCTCCCAATTGTAAGGGTGTATAGTCTCTTGTGCATAGTCACTTGCAAATATATATA
>JAXCGZ010012761.1:10000-16199 GCA_037179515.1 Halocaridina rubra
ATAATGATGTAGCTCAAGAGGTCAAACTTGTAGAAATAAATGCTGAAGATGCAGAGACTGCAGTAGAGAATGCTCAAGAGGTTCAGAAAGATAATGATGGAGTTCAAGAGGTCAGAGTTGAAGAGATGGAAGCTGAAAAGGAAGTTCAAGAGGCTCAGACAGGAGAAGTGGTTCAAAAGGCTAAATCTGAATCAAATGAGGAAGAAAAAAATGAGCCGGAAGGTAATGAGGATCAAGTGTGCAGTCCAGAAAATATCGAGCAACAAGAATAAAAAATGAGCTAGGTTCTTGTTCTGTCATTTAAGACTTAACAGGTCATGTGAGTACACCAAATGATGTGAGCGACCAGGGGTCTGGCAATACTCCAAGAAGTAATGAAAAATGTATCAGAAAAAAGAAATTGATATATTCGAAAACATTCGGCGCATTCTGGAACGATAGGACGTGGTGGTTTCTGCTGGTAGTGGGCACCACTAGTGATGGTCGTTGCTTCTCGTGGTGGCAGTGGTGGTGGTGGTGGCCATTGGTGGTGGTAGCCAAAGATGACAATGCCCCTGCTGCAGATGGTGGCGACCATTACTTGTAGTGTCTACTACCGGTGGGAATTACTGCAGAAAATTGTGACAGGTTTGCAAAGAATGATTTGAAGATGATCGGATACATAATTTACATTAGAAGAAAAAATTTCTTACTCAATTTTCTCCTCTTCTGTGTTTTATGGTTAAATTGTTTTCACATGTTTAAATGTTCAGTAATAATACGAATGAAGTAATTATCTTTTGGTATTTCTTTTAAAGGCGGGAAATGGGAGGCAATCTTTGGGGAACAGAACAGGAAAGATTTTCAAGTTTGGAAAGTGAGAGACTTTATTTGGTAGGAAGGAGAAAGAAAGAGTTGTTTAAAAGGGAGAAGGGGATTGTTTTTAGGGGGAGGGGAGAGGAGAGTAGGAGGCTCATTTTGAGGAGTGAGAGGGGACTTTTTCTGGGAAAGAAAAGTCGGAAGGAGAAAGGGGAGGGGCTTTCTTTTAGGGGAGATAAATGGGGTCCCTCTTCTAAAGGGAGGAAAAGGAGGGCAGGATTGTTCAAAGAGGAGAGGAGAAGGAATTTTGATATGGGAGAGGAGATGGATTTTTTTCGTATTGGAGAGAATATATTTAGGGGCATCCTGAAACGATGGAATGTGGTGGCTTCTGCAGGTAGTGGGTACTACTAATGTTGGTTGTTACTTCAGGTGGTGGTGGTGGCTAAAGGTGGTGATGGGTGATGGCTTCTCCTGGTGGAGGTGGTGGCCATTATTAGTGTCTACTACCGGTGAGTTACTGCAGAAAAATTGTGACAGGTTTGCAAAGAATTCTGTGGAGAAGAACATACACTGAATTAAAAACAGAAACAAAATTTCTTAGTCCATTTTCCCATTCCATTTTGTATAGTCAAATCATTTTTAATTGTTTAAATGTCCAGTAATAATTCGACAACAATTATTATCTTAGCTGGTCGTCATAGGAAGTGATTACTGAATGGGGTCTTAGCTGGTCGTCATAGAAAGTGATTGCTGAATGGTTTCTTAGGAGCTAAAAAATCTCTTTTCTGGATAGGGGAGTGTTTTCAAAGGAAGCGTAAGCAGGAGGGGCATTCTTTTAAGGGAGGGGGAATGGGAGAAGATTGAATGGGAGGTAAAGAGGAGGGGGTTTTCCAATTACGAGAGTGAATGCAGTATTTATTTGAGGGGAAAAGTGAAAAGTGTTATTAAAGAGATGGAAAAGGAATTTTTTTTTTTTAGGTTAAGGGGTGAGGAGGAGAGTAGGAAACAACAAAACAAACAAAACATTTATTTCCATTATTGTACAATGGTTATTCTTAAAAATAAAAGTAACTTATAAGTAAACATGTAATTGAACTAATAAGTAAGAGGGTAATACATACAGTTAGATTAAATGTAGCTTTCATAGAAAATAGTAATGTTGTAATAAAAATGTTAACAATAATGTTAATAATATAGTAATAATAACATTAGATACAGTATCGTTATTATCGGCATCATTACCATATTTGTTTTCCTTTCAATGAGAATTTACTTCTAACTTAGAGAACAGAGAAGTCGATATCAGTTTACATATAGAGAGGTTAGTATTAAGGGAAATTGTATTAAATCATTAAGTTTACTTTAAGTGTGAGCAGCAACTATTTGTCCAAAAGAAAACTATAAAGTTTGCCTTTGAAAGCTGTGAAGGAGGATGCATTTTTAAGATGCTCTGGAATATTGTTCCAGAGTGTTAGCCCTTTAATAGTGATCATCTTTGAACCTGCTTCTGTGTTTGTACTGAATAAAGAGCTCACTGTTCTGTCTTGTGTTGGTTCCCCTTATATCCTTAACTGTTTTTAAATCAAATAGCCAGCTAGGATAATGATGGTCCAAAAGCATAAATAGCATAAGTGACGTTTTCTGCCAGCAGCCACCCAAGTTTATTGAGAGCTAGTGTGATGTGGTTAAATTTTCTTATTCCTCCCAGGGCAACTCGAGCTGAAAAATTAATAAGCTTTTGTATTCTCTTTATCTGAGTCTTAGTGGTAGCTCCCCAAACAGTTGTGCAGTAATTAATGTGACTTAGGGCTAGAGATTCAACAACAGTTATTCGAGTAGTAGTCTCAAAATTGTCTTTTATACGTGATAAGTACATTAATGTTCCTGTAACCATTTTGCATGCTTTATCTATGTGGGAATCAAACAACATGTAGATATCAAAGTGAATTCCTAGGTTTTTTACTGTTTTGCTAGGTGTATAATATTGTCACAAAAATTAATTGTTGTGCTTTCTGGAATTTGTGCTATATGGAACCTTGAACCAATAAACATGCATTGTGTTTTACTTTCGTTAATTAACAGCTCTGGGAGATTATTAATATCACCACTAAGGAGTAGTTGAGTGTCATCTGCATATTGTACGACTAGACAGTCAGAAATGAAAGAAGATAGATAATTTACGTAAATGGAGAAGAGGATAGGACCAAGTACTGATCCCTGTGGAACTCCAAATGATACATTTTTTGGCACAGAGATAATGTTGTTAAGACGTATAGACTGTTTGCGATTAGATAGATACTCTCTAAACCATCTCGGATCAATATTTAGGTTAGTACATTTACGTATAAGAATTTCATGGTTTGCACTGTCGAAGGCTTTTGATAAGTCTAATAAGACAAGCAGAGATATTTTTTTCATATCTATATTATTATAGATACTATTCGTAACTTTGAGCAGTGCATTTTCCGTCGGGAGTTTCGGTCTGAAACCATGTTGGTTAATAGTTAATAGTCTATTTGACTCTAAATATGACATAAGTTGGCATGCAACAATTTTTTCTAATATTTTAGAGAAAATGGGTAGCAGGGAAATGGGACGATAGTTTGTCACATCTCTGTCCCCCTTTTTATGCAGAGGTATGACATGTGATTTTTTCCAAGAGTCAGGAAACTTTTTAGTAACAATGGAAGTGTTCATAATAGTTAGAATATAAAATACAATCATGGGTAGAGCATCTTTGATGAACTGTAATGGTATACCATCTGGACCATAAGAGCCAGAGTTTCTTAGGGTCTTTATGGTAAGAATTAGGGTAGCACAATCGATAGGATTTATCTTGAAGTACTCTCTTGTGTTTACATTGGAAGAATTGTCCTTTAAGCAATTACTCATATTCACTGAGTTTATGTTTTCTTGTGTTTTCTCATATGTATTATTGCCAACGTTAGCAAAATAGTTATATAAGTTTTCCGGTTTGTCTTTCAACTCCGTAATATTTTCATAAATTTCTGAGGTAGTCTTTTCATTTGGTATCATGCTTCTTAGCACTTTCCATGTTGCTGCTGTATCATGTCTAGAGTCATTAAATTGTTTTTTGTAAAAGTCTTTTTTACTTACATTGATGAGAGATCAGACACGTTTCTTTTCTGTTTTATAACGTTCTCGGAGAGTCATATCATATCTATTAATTTTTAGCTCTTTTTGTATTTGATATTTTATTTGCATTGCCTCTCTGATGTCATTAGTTAGCCAGGGGGCTGAGGGGCGGGTTATTTTTCTTGTTACAATGGGTGCACAACTATCTAAGCATTCAAGGAAGACTTTTGTTAGAATCTTAACCTGCAAATCGACGTTATCTGTGTATTTAATTCTATTAAGTACATTTGTGTTGTTGATTAATGTTTCACAAAAGATATCAGGGGAGTAATTTTTTTGACCCCGGAATGTCTTGAAGAGAGGCTTCCTTTTGGGCTTGTTTATGTTTAGTATAGCAATGTTCAGCTCGTGGTCTGCAATTGGGCAGGGAACTACGTCCCAATAGGGTATGCTTTCCACTTTATTTGTTATTATCAGATCTATAAGAGTCCTAGAATTAGGGGTTATGCGGGTCGGTTTTGTCACTATTTGTGTTAACTTCACAGTGTTGATCACCCTTTTCATTTTGTTATCTGCTGAGAGCATGTCATCATTAAAGTCACCAACTATGTATATGGGTTTATGGCGCACACAGATATTTCTGAATGTTTCTAGCAGATGATTGAATGAACTGGTAGGTGCTTTAGGGTGACGGTAAACACACCTTACAATGAAAGATGGAACTTTCTAATACTGCATAGTGATCCATAAATCTTCGAGCTCTTCAGTTTTTTTCTAAACCTGTGGGTATTTCTGATGCACTAAGATAATTTCTAACATAAATACAGACTCCACCCCTCGGCCATGGTCATTGCCAAATATTTTAAGCTCTGGGATATTCACATATTTATTTTCAGTTGTAGGAGGAAGCCAAGTATCACTTACACAGAGGATGTCTATGTTGTAGTCTTTTGGTAGCATTATTATTTTCTCAAAATGAGCGAGCAGGGACTGAGCGTTCACATGTACTAATGTTACATTCTTACCATGTTTCATTAGGGTGGTATCCATAGTCATAGTTGCAGTTTGTTCTTGGATTAGTCCATGACTTTTTTCGACTGTGATTCTGCTGGGAATTCATCATTGTAGTGTGTTCTGGGGTTAGCCCATGGATCCTGGTGTCTGTACCTGCCGTTGGATGGGTAACGCTGATTTGAGTACGTGCCATGGTATGATCGAGCCTTCCCAAAGTTTGTATGCCTAGGAGAATGTCTAGGGTTGTAAGAACCATCTCTCCAGGAGAAGTCTCTTGTGCGTGGACGGCGATAAGAGAGGTTTGTATTGTGTCTCTTTCTGTAGTCTCGCGGATAGGGGATTGTTTCATAAGCTCTTTGCTGTTTATATTGGTATGACTGTAGTTTGGGGGAGATAAATTCTTTTTGAGGAGAGAGAAGGGTCTTTTTTCAAAGAAATAGAAATGGGAGGGGCTTTCTTTTAGGAAAAGGGAAATAGAAAAAAGCCTGTTCTCTTTTAAGGAGGGAAAATGTGCTTTTCTTATTAGAAAGATGAGCTTTTCTCTTTGGATAGAAGACAGTCTTTTTTTTTATTGGAAAGGAGATGGGCTTTTCATGTTGGAAAGAAATGGGGAGGGATTTTTTTGGGGGGAGAGTAAGGAAAGGAGAAAGGGGGGGAGCAGGAAAGGGCAAGAAGGCGCTTTCTAAGGAAAAAAAAAGGGGGATTTTCTTAGGGATAGGTAATGGGAGGGAAATTTTCAAGAGACAAAAGATGTTTACCTCATTATTAATTTTTAGTCAATTGCAAAGGATATGAGAGATTACCACGTAGATATAATATGTGTGCATGCCTGTGTTTTATTATTATTATTATTATTATTATTATTATTATTATTATTATTATTATTATTATTATTATTATTATTATTATTATTATTATTATTATTATTATTATTATTATTATTATTATTATTATTATTATTATTATTATTATTATTATTATTATTATTATTATTATTATTATTATTATTATTATTATTATTATTATTATTATTATTATTATTATTATTATTATTATTATTATTATTATTATTATTATTATTATTATTATTATTATTATTATTATTATTATTATTATTATTATTATTATTATTATTATTATTATTATTATTATTATTATTATTATTATTATTATTATTATTATTATTATTATTATTATTATTATTATTATTATTATTATTATTATTATTATTATTATTATTATTATTATTATTATTATTATTATTATTATTATTATTATTATTATTATT
>JAXCGZ010012762.1:10000-16151 GCA_037179515.1 Halocaridina rubra
TCGGCGTAAATTTCATAAGCTGTTGCTACGAGAATTTTAAATATCATTCATTTTGTACATTGTTATATAGAGCATATAGATTATCATCTACTTATATTAATTTTCACAATGAAATAGATTTCCTACTTGGTTTCTTTGTTGCAAATGGATATTCACCCAATATATTCTATAAACATCTTAGAAATTTTCTTAATAAGATTTTCTGCCCCAAACTTGTAAAAGAGGGTCCCAAAAAGATGCAGATGTTCAAAAAATTGCCCTACTTTAATGATAATTTAAACCATTACCTAGAAAAGCAATTAACATCAATTTTTTACAGATACTACCCTCATATTAAACCATTAATTTTATTTTATAACAACCATAAACTTAAAAATTATGTAATCCATAAGGACAAGTTACCTGACCCGTTTTGTTCGATGGTAGTTTACCAATTGAACTGCCCCAAATGCCAACTAGCATAAGTTGGCTCAACTAAGAAATGTGTATTGGTTAGATACCACGAACACCACAGGTCATCTTGTCGTACTGGAAAACCATTGTCAGCTCCAGTAACCTCAAGCATTCGAGAACACTGTTCTAATTGTAAGTGTAATTTTAGTATAAATAATTTCAAAATTATATACAGAGGAAAAAGCGGAAATGAAATCAGGATAGCAGAGTCATTATTTATTTCAAAATCTAATCCTAAATTAAACAAAGATGGCTCATGCTACCCTCTCAGAATTTTGTAAAACCAATTTTATTAGTGTGAAAGTTTTTTTTTTTTAATTCTACATACATTTAGATATATGTAAATTTCATTAATTTGTTTGTGTGAATGTACTGCATTTATAAATTTTACTTTTTTACAACTATAATTGTGTTTGATTAGAGTAACTGTTCAAGTATATATATTTTTTTTCACTCTTTCATAGGTACATGATTATGAACACAGTGGATGTTTGAAACGTTGTTTTGTGATGGATAATAAGGAGATTAAATAAATTAAATATGTTCTACGATGTTTGCTTGGACGGTTTTTGCCCTTCAGTTTATTATAAGACTAAGATTTCCTAGAGACAAACGGATATCAGATATAATAAAAATAATAATAATAATAATAATAATAATGATAATAATAATAATAATAATAATAATAATAATAATAATAATAATAATAATAATAATAATAATAATAAAATAATAATAATAATAATAATGATAATGATAATAATAATAATAATAAAACTGATCATTGTGGTCTTATGTTGGTGCTATTAGTCTGATGTTTGTGAGAAGTTCTGTATGTTGTTTATTAAACAGAACCTGTTGCTACTTAAAAAATTTGTGCTAATATTTTATTAATGTCTTCTAAAACCTAAGATATAAAAATTAATTGCATCATAATCAAAACAGTCCTATATATTGTTTTTCCTTTGATTTCTTTCATATTATTAGTTTTTATTTTAAGATGAATAATGAATATTTTTTATTAGCATCAAGACACTAACTGCATAATCTGATCTTTTATCACTTTGTCTATTGGCTTCTCCCCTTTTCGCGTCCTAGCTCTTATTGGTGATGACTGTTACAGAGAGAGAGAGAGAGAGAGAGAGAGAGAGAGAGAGAGAGCAAACAAACAAGCAAACATTTATTTCCCCTTTGTACAATGGTTATTCAACATTAATAGTAACTTATAAGTAGACATGTAATTAAACTAATAAATAAGAGGGTAATACATATAGTTAAATTAAATGTAGCTTTCATAGAAAATAATAATGCTGTAATAAAAATTTTAACAATAATGTTAATAATAAAGTAGTAAGTATGACACTATATACAGGATCGCTATTATCGGCGTCATTTCCATATTTGTTTTCCTTACAATGAGAATTAGTTCTTAATGAGCAGCAACTATTTGTCCAAAAGAAAACTATATAGCTTGCCTTTGAAAGCTTTGAAGGAGGATGCATTTTTAAGATGCTCTGGAATATTATTCCAGAGAGTTGGCCCTTTGATAGTGATAATCTTTGAACCTGCTTCTGTGTTTGTTCTGTGAATAAAGAGCTCACTGCTCTGTCTTGTGTTGGTTCCCCTTATATCCCTGACTGTTTTTAAATCAAATAGCCAGCTAGGATAATGATGGTCCAAAATTTTGAATACAAAAACATAAATAGCATAAGCGACGTTGTTTTCTGCCAGCAGCCACCCAAGTTTATTGAGAGCTGGTGTGATGTGGTCATATTTTCTTATTCCTCCTAGGGCAACTCGAGCTGCAAAATTAATAAGCTTCTGTATTCTGTTTATCTGAGTCTTAGTGATAGCTCCCCAAACAGCTGTACAGTAATTAATGTGACTTAGGGCTAGAGATACAACAACAGTTATTCGAGTGATAGTCTCAAAATTGTCTTTTATACATGATAAGTACCTTAATATTCCTGTAACCTTTTTGCATACTTTATCTATGTGGGAATCAAACAACATGTAGTTATCAAAGTTAATTCCTAGGTTTTTGACTGTTTTGCTAGGTGTGATAATATTGTCGCAAAAATTAATTGTTGTGTTTTCAGAAATTTGTGCTATATGGAACCTTGAACCAATAAATATGCACTGTGTTTTACTTTCGTTAATTAACAGCCCAATTTCTTGAAAATAGGTTTTAATTTTTGACAGAGTGTTTTCTGCTCTTAAAGTTAGCTCTGGGAGATTATTAATATCACCACTAAGGAGTAGTTGAGTGTCATCTGCATATCGTACGACTAGACAGCCAGAAATGAAAGAAGATAGATCATTTACGTAAATGGAGACGAGGATAGGACCAAGTACTGATCCCTGTGGAACACCAAATGATAAATTTTTTGGCACAGAGATAATGTTGTTAAGACGTATAGACTGTTTACGATTAGATAGATACTCGCTAAACCAGCTTGGATCAATATTTAAGTTAGTACATTTACTTAAAAGAATTTCATGGTTTACACCGTCGAAGGCTTTTGATAAGTCCAATAATACAAGCAGAGATATATTTTTCATATCTATATTATTATAGATACTATTCGTAACTTTAAGCAGTGCAGTTTCCGTCGAGAGTTTTGGTCTGAAACCATGTTGGTTAATCGTTAATAGTCTATTTGACTCTAAATATGACATAAGTTGGCATGCAACAATTTTTTCTAATATTTTAGAGAAAATGGGTAGCAGGGAAATGGGATGATAGTTTGTCACATCTTCTCTGTCCCCCTTTTTATGCAGAGGTGTTACATGTGATATTTTCCAAGAGTCAGGAAGCTTTTGTGTTACAATGGAAGTGTTCATAATAGTTAGAATATAGGATGCAATCATGGGTAGAGCATCTTTGATGAACTGAAATGGTGAACCATCTGAACCATAAGAGCCAGAGTTTCTTAGGCTCTTTATGGTAAGAATTAGGGTAGCACAATCGATAGGATTTATCTTAAAGTACTCTCCTGTGCTTACACTGGAAGAATTGTCATTTAAGCAATTACTCATATTCACTGAGTTGATGTTTTCTTGAGTTTTTTTCATATGTATTTTTGCTAACGTTAGGAAAATAGTTATTATAGTTTTCTGCTTTGTCTTTCAACTCCGTAATATTTTCATAACTTTCTGATATACTCTTTTCATTTGGTATCATGCTTCTTATCACTTTCCATGTTGCTGCTGTATCATGTTTAGAGTCAGTAATATTTTTTTTGTAAAAGTCTTTTTTACCTACACTGATGAGAGATCTGACACATTTCTTTTCTGTTTTATTACGTTCTCGGAGAGTCATATTATATCTATTCATTTTTAGCTCTGTTTGTATTTGATATCTGATTTGCACTGCCTCTTTGATGTCATTGTTAGCCAGGGGGCTGAGGGGCGGGTTATTTTTCTTGTTACAATGGGTGCACAACTATCTAAGCATTCAAGGAAGACTTTTGTTAGAATCCCAACCTGCAAATCGACGTTATCTGTGTATTTAACTCCATTAAGTACATTTGTGTTGTTGATTAATGTTTCACAAAAGATATCAGGGGAGTAATTTTTTAGATACCGGAATGTCTTGAAGAGAGGCTTCCTTTTGGGATTGTTTATGTTTAGCATAACAATATTCAGTTCGTGGTCTGCAGTTGGGCAGGGAACTACGTCCCAATAGGGTATACTTTCCACTTTATTTGTTATTATCAGATCTATAAGAGTCCTAGAATTAGGGGTTATGCGGGTCGGTTTTGTCACTATTTGTGTTAACTTCACAGTGTTGATCACCCTTTTTGTTTTGTTATCTGCTGAGAGCAAGTCATCATTAAAGTCACCAAGTATATATATGGGTTTATGGCGCACACAGATATTTCTGAATGTTTCTGGCAGATGATTGAATGAACTGGTAGGTGCTTTAGGGTGACGATAAACACACCCTACAATGAAAGATGGAAGTTTCTGATACTGCACAGTGATCCATAAATCTTCGAACTCCTCAGTTTTTTCTAAACCTGTGGTTATTTCTGATGCACTAAGATCATTTCTAACATAAATACAGACTCCACCCCCTCGGCCATGGTCATTGCGAAATATTTTAAACTCTGGGATATTCACATATTTATTTTCAGTTGTAGGAGGAAGCCAAGTTTCACTTACATAGAGGATGTCTATGTTGTAGTCTTTTGTTAGCATTATTATTTCCTCAAAATGAGCGAGCAGGGACTGAGCGTTCACATGTACTAATGTTACATTCTTACCATGTTTCATTAGGGTGGTATCCATAGTCATAGTTGTAGTTTCGACTGTATGATTCTGCTGGGAATTCATCACTATAATGTGTTCTGGGGTTAGCCCATGGATTCTGGTGTCTGTACCTGCCGTCGTATGTGTAGCGCTGGTTTGAGTGCGTGCCGTGGCATGATAGGGCCTTCCCAAAGTTTGTATGCCTAGGTGAGTGTCTAGGTTGTAAGAGCCATCACTCCAGGAGAAGTCTCTTGTGCGTGGACGGCGATAAGAGAGGTTTGTATCGTGTCTCTTTCTGTAGTCTCGCGTATAGGGGATTGTTTCATTAGCTCTTTGCTGTTTATTTAGGTATGACTGTAGTTTGGGATATTTTGTAGAATACCCAGGTTGTGTCCATTGTTTGCCCCAGCGAAATGGCTGGACAATTGTGCCTGTAGGCCATTGATTCAGTTTGTAAGGCACATATTCAAATCCTTTCGATATCGTTATTGCGAAGGAAACCCAATTTGGTGTGCGAGAAAGCTCCTTAATCAAGACTTCTTCAGAAGGAATGCCTTGATTTGTCAATGTATTGCGTATCTCTCTCTCAAAGGGGTTGCCAGGAATACGAGTATATATTTGGGCTGTAACCCTTGCACTTGCATTATTGGGCAACTGTGGCTGTGGGGGAGAGGACTTCGATGGAATGTTTAGAATAGAGACTGCTGCTATTTTGTCTTTTCTGTTTTCTTCATTGTTTTGCAGCCTATAGCTGGGTTGGTTATTTGTGCTGGAAGGTGTAATTTGGTTGTCCTGGTTAGTGATAGTTGCTCTTGTTGTTAGGAGTAGTGGAGATGGGCTCTATACCTTCTTCTCTGTTTTGCAACTCTTTACCAGGTTGGTTGTTTGTGCTGGGAAAAATCTTGTTCTGGTTAGTGCCTGTTGTTGTATTGTTAGGAGTAGTGGGGAAGGACGCTGTTGTTTCATCACTATTTTGTAACCTGTTACTGATTTTATTATTTATGCTACATGGTGTATTCAGGTTGTCTTGTTGACTATCACTTTTATCTGGATCTACCTCTTCTTGACTACCTCTGTCACATTCGTCTCTCAACGCTCTGAAGGAATTGTGAGTATAGACAGAAACCTAGTTTGCAAAACCGATGGGTTGTTGATAGAAGTGACATCATCGTTGTTAGGAGACAGCACTGAATTGAAAGGTGGAGATGTTTCTAATAGCAGTTTCAACCTAGAATTATCTCTTTTAAGTAGGACATTGTCAGAGTCTAGCAAACCCACCTTGTGTTGTAAGGCTTTCACCTTTTCATCATCTGCTTCAAAAATTTTCACCTTATCTGCAAGACTTTCTATCATTCGATGTAGGTCTCCTAGGACGTGTGTTTTTTCAGACTCTATGGACTTTACAACCGAAGTTTGAGGTTGAAAGAGTTTGTCAAGTTCTCAC
>JAXCGZ010012763.1:0-16120 GCA_037179515.1 Halocaridina rubra
CTGCCCCTGGGGGTATTTCAAGAGCCACCCAGGGCAGAGACAGTTAGTTAGAACTTTGCCAGGGGCACGAATAGATCATAGATTGTGATAGTCATAGGGTGGGGGCATTGAGGCGTCGAAGTTGTGTTGTACTCTAGAATAAATATAAGCAAAGGATTCACTGCGTGTCCATTCTTACCTTGTACCCGTCTGGTACTAATAATTATAAGTATATATACGTAGGAGGAAAATCCCTACGTCAGTGGTGACACTCGGTGGGATAATAATAAAAGCCCTACGTCATATATATATATATATATATATATATATATATATATATATATATATATATATATATATATATATATATATATATATATATATATATATATATTATTTTTTCTCTTAAGATTACTTTTATGTGTTTAATTTTTCCTTTTATGGAATAATGTAATTAAGATATAATTATATTCTTCTTGCTAACTTTACTATCTTTATTTTCTTCAATATTTTAAGTAATTTCGTCTTTTCACGCACTTTGTTAAATTGTGTCTGTTTGAATTTATATTTTCTATTATTATTATTTGTTTATTTCATATGCAATTATAATTATGAATTTCTATATTAATTATTTTTTATAGTTTATGTATTTTTATTATACTTCACTTTTCGTTTGCTTTTTTTCATCTTTTTTTTCCTTTTTCTTCCTTTTTCTTCTCTTCCTCTTATGGTCATATTTCCATATTTCCCTTCACCTTCATTTTCATTCCTCTTTTTTTTTCCTTTTCTCTTTACATTTCTCCCATTTCTCGGTTATGCTGTACTTCCCATGCCTTTTCCATCCTTTTGTTTCCTGTCCTTTCTTTTAATTTCCTTTCCTTACCTATCCTTTATTTATCATCATTTCCTTTCTTTTATTCTCTTTCCCTTCTTTCATTTCCCTTTCCTTGACTCGCTTCTCCTCGTCCTTTCCATTTCCATTTCCTCTCTTTTCCTTTTCTTTTCTATCTTTTCCTTTCTTTTCCTTCCCTTTTCTCCTCTTTTCCTTTACTTTCCTTTCCTTTCCTCTTCCCCTTTCTTTTATTTTTTTCTGCTCATTTCCTCTTCTCTTCCCAGCAGATTTCTCCATCTGTAGCCCTAAGTGATGATGATGTCATGGAGCCATATTTAGTAAGGAGAGAGAGAGAGAGAGAGAGAGAGAGAGAGAGAGAGGAGAGAGAGAGAGAGAGAGAGAGAGAGAGTGTTTGACCTCTTAGTCTGTGGTCATTTGTCACACCATTCTATTCTCGAAGGACATCTCTCTCTCTCTCTCTCTCTCTCTCTCTCTCTCTCTCTCTCTCTCTCTCTCTCTCTCTCTCTCTCTCTCTCTCTCTCTCTCTCTCTCTCTCTCTCTCGTTTTTCAATTATTGCAAAGCTATATTTTCTCTTCAACAAATGCCTCCTCATTGTGAATAAGTAAATATTTTTTACTTCCTTTATATATATATATATATATATATATATATATATATATATATATATATATATATATATATATATATATATATATATATGTGTGTGTGTGTGTGTGTATGTATGTGTGTGTGTGTGTTTGTGCATGTATGTATATATGCATATGCGTGTGTGTGTGCGTGTGAAGAGAACATTGGATGTGTTAGTATTGAGTTAAACAAAGGCGAATATGTATCTTCCATGACTCTGACCTCCCCCTCTTTACACGAAATAATTGTGGTTCTTGCGTGATATATATATATATATATATATATATATATATATATATATATATATATATATATATATATATATATATATATATATATGTTCAGATATCTTACATTTCAAGGTGTATTTGTACTCAAGGTTTTGTAAAACTCAACGCATTGTGCACTTATTTGTCCAGATATGACTTCATATTTCGCTGAAAATGACTTCGTGGTTAGAACTGTTTTAAGAGAATTAAAGCTTAGTGTATTATGTTAAGGGTCATATCAAGAGGAATATGTCCCTAGAGCTCCATGAAGAGATGAAGAGCCCTCCAACCCAAATTCTTATTTATGCTATAATAACCTAGAAGAAGACCGTGTAAAGATATCACCCCAAAAGGTCTTTTAAAGTTATAATTGCCTAAAAATATTTCTAATAATGCATTACCCCCATGTAACGCGTTCATAAGATCATATAATTATGAACACTCTGAGTTACTCATCTTTCCCTAATCAATTCCTTAGTAGTCCAATACTCTACCTCAGTCAATTTTATTTTTACCTGCCTTAGTAATACTGAAAGGGGGAATTCGACCTGTGAAATTCGACCTGAGAGTCTAATTTGGGTATTGGGTATTGCTGTAACAAGAGTATATATTCTGGGAAAAATTCGGGCTGGATATATGCAAGGCTGTGATCCTAATTGGGAAAGGGTATACTTTACTTTCCTGTCCTTATTAAAGGGGTTATTGGCGTCTCTTGTTCATGTTGTCTTATATTACTCGCTGTTTATTCATGTTTGTTTACTTCTTGTTTATATTTTTGAATGATTATTACTATTGATACATATTTTTATATACTTGACTTATGTCTATAATTTTTGGTAATATATCTTTATGTATTGGTCACCCTATGCTTAATTATAGTATAAGATCTACATCGGGTTTTGTGTTTAAAAACTGATTTATCATTCCTGTTATGTGATAAAATGGGATTTCCTAAGTAACAGAGATACGTACAACTTTAAACTGACATATGTGTAGCCATAGATACCTATATAATGTGAATGGAGAATATAATGAATGTCAGATAAGGAAATCATCATAGAGACAAATAGCAAATAAAATGTATAATCATTCCCTTTGAAAACTAATCAGCCCTTTGAATACTGAGTTTTTGTTTGTTTGTTTATACTATATAAAAAACCTCATGATTATTAATTTGCTTTTCTTTTGTCTCTTTACAGAACGAAGAAGATGTGGGAAGACAAGGATATGCCCGGGTTCTTCAAGGACTACTACAAGATGATTCGCTTCTCCATCACCAACGACCAATTCAACCTGTTCTGCAAACTGAACACAAACGAGGAGCGCGTACGGTTCGTGTTCGGCATACCGGCTGCGCACGACATAGATATCAAACCGTATTTTAAAGGGAAATCTGAAAAAGAGGCACTAGAGAAGAAAGAGGCAGGGAACATGTGTTTTGGCAAAAAGAATAATGCAGAGGCATTAAAGCTTTACAGCCAGGCGGTAGTTAAAGCACCTGTGCCTACGGGTAAATATTGGAAATTAATCAGTTGAGTGACACAAACCTTCTCCTCCCCCTCTCCGGTTCGTCATTGTCTTCCTTAATAAGGAAGCATAACTGGCATCTCTCGTCTTATGAATATATAATTATTCCATTTAAGGATAAGCCTTTACTGGTATACATCATCTTATTAATATATTTATGGATCCTACGAGGTTACACTCAAAAATTATTTCAGGTTTTATTAATATTTTTAAATTACCAGTGCATATACAAAACAAGAATTTTCATGCATTCGCAACATGCAGGTATAACAGCATTTTCCGAGGATTATTTCCAGTACAAAATCATCAACGAACATGTGCTATATAATGAAGATAGCTCGACTGTCTAGAAAGCTGAGACAATGATTTTTCTTGTATCTTCATATTCCTTGCATGTACAGGAATATAAGATCAATTCTTATTTTCATTCATTTCATCCTGCATATTACCCCATAAATTTATTGTTTAAACTATGCGTGTGTTCAATCACATTTTTTTTTCTTTAACTTCTCCCTATTTCATTTGAAGCCACTAAACTTGAGTCTCCGGTAGCCTCCTTTACTCATCTGTTGAACACATCATTATCCTCGACTCTCTTCTCTCTCATGTGTTGCCCTGTACAATTGATGCACCCCAATTTTTGGTTTTCCCTTTTACCTCTATATATATTGTTCTTCTTAATTATGTCATCATCCTTTCTTATAACAGATCGCAAGCAGTTTTAGCTTTTATGTCATATTTTCTTTGATAAATTTCTTTTGCTTGTTGTTTATTTAATTCTGTCGTTTTCTTTTATCCAACCTAGTTACTCCAGACATCCTTCATAAGAGTCTTGTTTCTGAATAAGTTATTTTGTTTTCTTGTCCTCTATTCGCCATGCATCATTGCTGTCTTACTCTTGTCTTTACACCTTGCCCTTGGCTATAGCACAAATTCTTGGATAATATTGCACTTAGCATACGTGATATTAGGTTCTAACTGAATGCTGTTGGTTCCCTTTTGGTTTTGACTCTTAGTAACCAATGGAATAATCAGTTAAAGAGATCAGAAATTTATCTTTAAATTTGAACTTGGAATTAAAGTGCATTTATATAATGTAAGTGATTTCTTATTCTTTAGTGATGTACTTTTGTGCATGAGGAATATTACCATCAATATGTCCCTCAGTATGTCAGCTATCTTTGTCAGTATCTATTCGGAAAGCAATATTTGCAGTTAGAACCTGGAAAAAAGTAGTTTTACAGTTGCTTGTTGGAAGATCATTTATTATATTGAAATTAATATATAGTTTTGTTGTTGTAGAAATAAGTTGGCAGTTTTTAGTAGTAGGAATGTAAGACTGTTTGTACATGTAGACAGTTAAAACAATTTTTCACTTGCATGCTGGAAAATTCAGTTTTACAGCTGTAGAATGATGAAGGTATTTTATGTTGTAGGCAGATATATTGTGAAGTTACAAACTAGAAAAGATATTTTTGAAGTAGGATGGGAGAGGCAGTTTTACACTGTTAGATGAAACTCTATATCAGCTGGCTACATAAGTTTGTTGTGCAGTAAAAATGGAACTTTTTGTAAATTATGGAAAAAATAACCCACCAAAAAAAAAAAAAAAAAAAATCCTCGCTAACTAGACAGACAGACAAATAGTCAGACAAGTAAAATGATAACTTGTCTGCAGTGACCACATCATTGTAACAAAGAGTACAAACATTTACAGTACATGGTTGCATATTCATATATAGATAAGAAGAATGGCTAAGCAGCAAAATTGTAAATGTTAAGAGCATATAAAGCTTAGGTTAAACTGCAAAATATATTTGTGATTCAGACACCGATCAGGGGACATAAAGTGATGAGAATATGGGTTATTTCCCGCAAACTTTCAGGTAGGCGCTTACTGTGTGTAAATAATTTTTCTATAATTTTCAATATTCCAGAGGAATGTGCAGACCCCAAAAAGATGACCCTTTATGCCATTTGTCTGGCTAACAGATCAGCTGCTCTCTACTACCTTAAAGACTACAAACACTGCGTTAAAGACATCAATGAAGCTTTGGAGCATCATTATCCCAGAGTAAGTAGAAATCGAAAATATTCATACAGAATTTTTCACCCCTTTTGGTGAGATGTAATTGCTCAAATGCATCAAGTGAAATATGTGAAACTTCGGAAAGCTTTTTCATTGCTTGTCACTCTCCGGGGGAGAACTCAGATGTGTATGACTGCGAACATAGTGCAACCAAATCAGCAAAGAAGCATTGGAGATTCTATTCATAATTTACCCACCCCCATAGAAGTTCTTTCTTATAATAGGTTTTATTTGTACAGAGGTACCCTGGTTTACGGCAGGGTTCTGTTTCTGACAACTTCTGTAACCCAAATTTCATCTTGAGTCAGAAAGCACCTAAATTCGAGCCTAGGTACCCATGAATACTAAAAATAAAAATTCCAGGACATAGAAAAATAAGCTAAGTTCTTAATCTAATACGTAAAGATAGTAAAAGTACACCATACGGTATTGCTTTCCTTTACTACTGTGGTTGGCTTTCATCTGAATAGTTGAATAACTTAAGCCTCCATATCCAACCTAAGGCCGAACGGCTTGACACCAGTGAATGAGCAAAAGAACAATAATATGGCATACTAGCGGGAAGTTGGTGACACTCGGTGACACTCCTCCTTTCCCATTTTCACGGCATTAAACAATCATTTTTTCTTTCTCCTGAATCAACAGGAGGCTCGCTGTGATGTGCAGTTGATGTTGGTCGTCCAGCCAAAGTAATAATAACATCTTAATTTCAATCATATTGGAAGACTGTAATCACAGTGAATGAACCTATGAGAGGTTTATGTTCATGATGAGAAGCAATGCCTTTACAATGGCACAGCTCTTAAAATTGCGTTCGTATTGTTTTTTCCTTTTGGTTTCTTTCTCTCTCCTATATTTATATTTGTTCTTGTTTTGTGAAAAAAATAAGTGATGCTGGTCTATTGTCATGTAGCTTTTCTTCAATTTTCTGTTTCCATTTGGAGTAAAATTTTAGACTTGACTTTTCTTGTACAGTACTTCATTTATCCAATTGCTAAGATCATTGCTTTTAATTTCCTATTCATATCTTGTTTCGTAATAGATTTCAGTTCTTCATAGGTGATGTTTACTTTATCCGTAAATACTTTAGCTGATATTGCCCATTGATCCTGTTTCATGTTTCGTTTTTCGGCTATTACTCTTTCCATGAGTTCGTTTCTTTGATTTTCTTCTATATACTTGACGACATATTTCAGAGGCCAACCTCAACAAACTTTTTTCCCGTAAACACAATTAGGTAATCACAATTAGGTAATCACACACACACACACACACAGAAGAGAAGAAAAATTTTCGTTACAGAATACTTCCAGACAAAGGGGAGATAAAGAAGATAATGACAGAAGATCAGGGGATGGGGCCTCATTAAGATTGTTATACACAAATGCTGATGGATTAGCTGGTAAGGCAGTAGAATTAAAAGATAGGATCCACAACAGTAAGGCAGATATAGTAGCAATTACAGAGACTAAGTTGAGTGAGGACATAAACAGTGTCACAGTTTTTCCTAAGGGCTTCAGAATACTAAGGGTCGAAAGATCTGAGAGGACTGGTGGAGGGATAGCACTGCTCATAAGTGAGAGGATTCAAGTTGAAGAAATAAACTTGGCTATAGAAAGTGAGTTCAGGGAATTTCTTGTTGCTCGCATAAATACTGGGTCAGAGAGCATTATAATAACTGTTGTATGCAACCCACCAAGGAACCAAAATAGGCTTGAAATTTATGAGGAAAGTCATATAGGTACTATTGAAGTCATAAACTCAGTTGTTAACATGGCACGGGAGAAAAAATGTAGGATTTTGATTATGGGAGACTTTAATCATAAAGAGATAGATTGGATAAATCTTGACCCACACAGTTGTGAGGACTCATTTGGGGCAAGATTCCTAGATTGCGTACAAGAGAATTTCCTACACCAACATGTAATGGAACCAACAAGAGCCAGGGGTGGGGATGAGCCATCACTACTTGATCTAGTGTTCACAGATAATGTGTTGGATATTGAAAATATTGAGTATGAACCACCAATTGGAAAGAGTGACCACTGTGTGTTGTTGATGGAGTATATCATTGAAGACATTCTTCCTGAGAGTAGAGGCACTGAGGACATGAGGAGGAACTATCCGAAAGGAGATTACATCAAAATGAATGAGCTTTTTGCAGTTATTGACTGGAGAACCTTATTTTACAACAAATCTGTACAAGAAATGTATGACATCTTTTGTGAGAAATATGGGAAGATAGTAGATTGCTGCCTACCTGTCACCAAAGTAGGTGTAATTCATGCCAGAGAGAAATGGTTCGATAATGGGTGTAAAAGAGCTAAGGAGTGGAGAGACAAATGCTGGAAAAGGTATAGGAGGAGAAAAAACATAAATGCCTGGCAAACCTACAAAAGAGCAAGAAATGACTACCTAAGTAAAAGGAGAGAGGCAGAGAGAGATTATGAGAGGGACATCACCAGGAAGGCTAAAGAAAATCCCAAGCTTTTCCACAGCTTTATCAGAGGAAAACTGAAGGTAAAAGAACAGGTTTTAAGGCTAAAGAGAGCGGATGGAAGCATCACTGAGACGGACGAAGAGATCTGCAAAGAATTGAACAAGGAGTTTCAGTCAGTATTTACAGTAGAAAATACCCCACCCCCTCAGATTGCAGTGATAGAAGCTCAAGGGCCGGTATTAGAGAACATCAACCTTACAGCCACAGAGGTATGCAGAGCGCTGATGGATTTAGATGTTCATAAAGCTACAGGTCCTGATGACATATCCCCTCATGTGCTTAAAAAATGCGCAAACACAATATCAGTGGCACTAAGTATCATATTTAAGGAGTCACTGGAGTCGGGGGAGATTCCAAGATGCTGGAAACAAGCAAATGTGATACCTATCTTCAAAAAGGGAAGGAGGGATACGGCTCTGAACTATAGACCAGTTTCCTTGACCAGCATAGTTTGCAAAGTTATGGAGAAACTACTAAGGAAACATATCTCTCTTCACTTGGAATCCTTCAACTTTTTGTCAGTGAGGCAACATGGCTTCAGAGAAGGAAGATCAACAGTAACAAACTTATTAGAATTTTATGATGAGGTAAGCCAAATCTTACAGGAAAGAGAAGGCTGGGCAGATTGCATATTCCTAGACTTCCAGAAAGCGTTTGACACTGTTCCACATGGGAGACTTATTAGGAAGCTGCAATCAATGGCTAGAATAGGTGGAAATGTCTTGGAATGGATAAAAACATACTTAGAAGGAAGGGAACAGAGGGTTAGAGTAAGACACTCAGTGTCTGAATGGAGAAGAGTTAGTAGTGGAGTTCCACAGGGTTCAGTTTTAGGGCCACTTTTGTTCCTTGTATATGTAAATGACCTACCAGAGTCTGTAAATTCATTCATGAATATGTTTGCAGATGATGCAAAGATTGTGAAGAAAGTAAAAAACGAGAACAATGGTAGAGAACTTCAGGAGGATCTAAATAATCTGCATGAGTGGTCAGAAAAGTGGTTAATGAAATTCAATACCTCAAAATGTAAGGTAATGAGAATGGGTACAAGTGCAAGAAGGCCCAAGCTTGACTACTCGGTGGCTGGAGTACAACTTCAAGAGACAGAAAATGAGAGAGATCTAGGAGTAAACATACTGGCAGATTTGTCTCCAGAAATACATATAAATGGCATAGTAAGGGCAGCATATGCATTCTTATCAAATGTAAGGGTAGCCTTCAGGCACATGGGCAAGGAAATGTTCAGAAATATTTATGTAACCTATGTGAGGCCAAAACTCGAATATGCAGCCCCCTTTTGGAATCCGCACTTGAAAAAGCACATAGCTAAGCTTGAAAAAGTTCAAAGACATGCCACGAAACTGGTGCCAGAAATATGCAATCTCGGTTATGATGAGAGGCTGAGGGAATTAGACTTGCCATCACTCGAAGCTAGAATAGTAAGGGGGGATATGGTGACAGTCTTTAAATTCCTTCATGGTTATGATAGAGTGGATAGGGATCGATATTTCGATATGGCTGGCTCTAGAACTAGAGGTCATAGTTTGAAGCTTCGTAAGAAAACTTGTTTGCAGGATGTAAGGAAATACTTTTTCAGTGTAAGAGTAGTTGATAATTGGAATTGGCTAAGCGAGGAGGTAGTTAATGCTATCTCAATCCATAGTTTTAAGGACAGGTACGATAAGTATCACTAAGTCTAAAAATGGAACCGATTAGGAGACGGGAAGATACGAGCTTTGGGCTCTTTCCCGTAAACACAATTAGGTAATCACAATTAGGTAATCACACACACACACACACAGGGTTTCCCTTTTTCTTTTTTCTTCCTACTTTATGCTACTATACAATTTTTTAAAAAAAGAAATGTGAAAACTTGCATATGATTCCTGATGTTAGGACAATCTGTTATTATTATTATTGTTGTTATTATTATTATTATTATTATTATTATTATTATTATTATTATTATTATTATTATTATTAGTAGTAGTAGTAGTAGTAGTAGTAGTAGTAGTAGTATAATTCCTTCAAATAACCAAATTCCTAAATAAATAAATAAAAGCTATTAACTTAATACATACGCATTCAACAATGACGTGTATATCGCCTACCTCAACAAACTTTTTCGCATAAAGATCATATATACTGCTATATTTTTGGTAATTTTGTAAATAAAGTAAATCTTTTTCCTTCAAGTAACCAAAAATATAAACAAATAATTAAAACCATTAACTTAATATATATATATATATATATATATATATATATATATATATATATATATATATATATATATATATATATATATATATATATATATATATATATATATATATATATATATATATATATATATATATATATATATATATAATATATATATATATATATATATATAAGTACAAACTGTTAGCATACAGCACTAAGTAGTAAGGAAGCCCATCAGTGAAGTTTCGTTTCACTGATGGGCTTCCTTTATATATATATATATATATATATATATATATATATATATATATATATATATATATATATATATATATATATATATATATATATATATATATATATATATATAAAAACAATGCCTTGTGACTATTCTTTTGCCAACCTCAACAAACTTCTTCACATAAAGATCATATCTACGGCTATGTATTTGGTAATTTTGTTAATAAATTTAATATAATTCCTTCATATAACCAAATAAATAACTAAATGAATAAATAAATTAAGCCATCAACTTTATATATACATACAGTACAGTGCTGCTACATGTGTATTCGTTTGCCAGGCCAGGCTCACAAACTGTTCAGTGCAAGAGGTTTGAATCTCCCACACAAATCAGGCTGATATGTGTAACTTGGGACAACGTAAATTAGGGACTCTTTGTATTGAGGCTTGGGAAATTCTAGTTCATATTTTAGAGACTGTTCTTTGCCCATAAGATCAAGAAAACTGAATCTTTGTGATTGAAGGAGCAGCATTCATTCCATTAATCTACAAGTCAATATGGATACTTCATTTTACTTTGAAAGACAGGAGACTATCACAGAAGCTAATTGAATTTACCATTCCAGATTACTGGCAAAGTGAATATATTGTTTTAAAAGAATTTTGTTGAATATAGTATCTTGATATGTAGATAATTCATAAAACACTCAATCCTCAATTTAATGGATCTTGATTTAAAGAGCTTCTGATTTAATGGACAAAATATGAGCAGCAGATTTAGTATTTTTAAGTTGTGGCACCATTGGACAAGAGCCACTGCTTTAAGAGAGAGAGAAAGATATGAAAAATACTTTTGACTACCATCAGCTCAGTGCATTACAATAATAATAATAATAATAATAATAATAATAATAATAATAATAATAATAATAATAATAATAGTAATAATACATGTAATAATAATAATAATAATAATAATAATAATAATAATAATAATAATAATAATAATAATAATAATGTCCCATATATATATATATACACACCTAGTTCTTAGAAT
Source organism: Halocaridina rubra (assembly GCA_037179515.1). Classification (NCBI taxonomy): domain Eukaryota; kingdom Metazoa; phylum Arthropoda; class Malacostraca; order Decapoda; family Atyidae; genus Halocaridina; species Halocaridina rubra. Next base: position 11,354 of record JAXCGZ010012763.1, read on the forward strand.
AATGTGAAGATAGGTTCTCAGAAGTGCCGCGTAATGTAATAATCACGTAATGTAACGAGTCATTTTCCATAAGAAACAATGATAATGGGCATAGATACGTTTCGCAGTATAAAATGGAACCGATCAGGAGACGGGAAGATACGAGCTTTGGGCTCTTTCCCGTAAACACAATTAGGTAATCACAATTAGGTAATCACACACTATACCAAAGATATAAGATAAGTAAAACATATAAGTACATAACACGGTAGAAAAACCCGTGGTTATTTACATTATCGTGCAAATAGTGTACAGTATAAGAGATATACAGATTTACTGTACAGTAAACAAATTAATGCACTCTATTATGCGGTGGGCAACAGGCATACACTAGGACGTGCATGGTGGCGGTGAGCACAAGGATGCTGGAGAGCGAACCTCTGTCTGCAAATGGTTTTGCTCTAGCATGCTTTTTCTCTGATGATATTATATGGCAAGTTTGTTTGCTGTTTGTTCTTAATCCTTTTATTCCATTCTCTCTATAATATCCGATCGCATTAAGCGGTATAAGAGGAGGAGGATGCGTGAGAATGAATCTCTATCTGCAAACGTTTTTCCTCCTCCATATCAGCTGATGCACTCTCGCACGCTATTTCCTTGACGATTTTATATCGCAAGTTTATTTGCTGTTTATTCTTAATGCTTTTTTTTCCATTCTCTCCTTAATATCCGATTGCATTAAGTGGTAGAAGAGGAGGAGGATGTGGGAGAACGAATCTCTATCTGCAAACGTTTTGCCGCCTCCGTATCGCTGATGCACTCTCGCACTCTATTTCCCTGACGATATTATATCGCAAGTTTATTTTCTGTTTGTTCCTAATGCTCATCCACATACTGTACTTAGCATTTTTTCCATTCTCTCCATAATATCCAATCGCATTAAATGGTAGAAGAGGAGGAGGATGTGGGAGAACGAACCTCTATCTGCAAACATTTTGCCGCCTCCGTAGCAGCTGATGCACTCTCGCACACTATTTCCCAGACGATACTATATCGCAAGTTTGTTTGCTGTTTGTTCTTAATGTTTCTTTCCATTCTCCTCATAATATCCGATCGCATTAAGTGGTAGAAGAGGAGGATGATGCGAGAGAACAAACCTCTTATCTGCAAACGTTTTGCCGCCTCCGTATCAGCTGATGCGCTCTCGCACGCTTTTTTTCTGACGATATGCAAATCTTAGCACAAACACAGTTAGAACAAGCAATATATCCATGCAGTATGTTGGGTAAAGAGACACTGAAGCACATGGCAGCATGGTGGAAAAGTGCCTCCGAGGCAGTCGATTATTTACTAAAATGAAATTTTTTTTTTCGAATTTTTTTCCATGGGCATTATTCGTGTATTTCGTATTTTTTTACTATTATTTTTTAGGGGCATTATTCCAATTTTGCAGATTATAAACATGCGTAAAAAGTGATCTAGGTGTATATATATATATATATATATATATATATATATATATATATATATATATATATATATATATATATATATATATATATATATATATATATATATATATATATATATATATATATTAAATGCTAAAATGAAGCCACGAGTGAGGTTGGGGAATCTGTAATATGAACATAGTGGCATTCAGTTAGAATGCGTTCATTCCTAAGTATAGCAGATATAAGCTATAAGGTTGGATTCCTTTTAACCTTCTGTGGTGTAGTGGTAGTGCCTTGACTTAGTAATCATAAGTCCTAGGTTCGAGTCCCGGTCGGGGTAAAAAATGATTCATGTTTTCACATATGTAATGTGCTTAATAGGTTATTTCATGGCCCGAATGAGATTGGGAATTGAATTAAATGCTAAAATGAAGCCACGAGTGAGGTTGGGGAATCTGTAATATGAACATAGTGGCATTCAGTTAGCATGCGTTCATTCCTAAGTATAGCAGATATAAGCTATAAGGTTGAATTCCTTTTAACCTTCTGTGGTGTAGTGGTAGTGCCTTGACTTAGTAATCATAAGTCCTAGGTTCGAGTCCCGGTCGGGGTAAAAAATTATTCATGTTTTCACATATGTAATGTGCTTAATAGGTTATTTCATGCCCGAATGAGATTGGGAATTGAATTAAATGCTAAAATGAAGCCACGAGTTAGGTTGGGGAATCTGTAATATGAACATAGTGGCATTCAGTTAGAATGCGTTCATTCCTAAGTATAGCAGATATAAGCTATAAGGTTGGATTCCTTTTAACCTTCTGTGGTGTAGTGGTAGTGCCTTGACTTAGTAATCATAAGTCCTAGGTTCGAGTCCTGGTCGGGGTAAAAAATGATTCATATATATATATATATATATATATATATATATATATATATATATATATATATATATATATATATATATATATATATATATATATATATATATATATATATACAGTGATCCTTCGTTTATCGCGAGGGTTAAGTTCCGGGACCCGTCGCGATAGAGGAATTTTCGCGAAGTAGGATCACCCTATATGTACATAGGTATTTTACATTTATTTTTACGTTTACACTGTATAAACTGTATAAACCCTTCCTGTACTGTTAACAAACCACCCTTTACTTCATAAATAACAGCATGCAAGCGTAAATTTATATGAAAGTGATAGATAAACTTACTGTGAATGAGGTGGTAATGACATGACATACTCATGTACATAGGTATTTTACAATTATTTTTACGTTTACTGTATAAACCCTCCCTGCACTGTTAAAAAACCACCCTTTACTTTATAAATAACAGCATGCAACGTAAATTTATATGTACGTGATAGGTAATCTTACCGTGAATGAGGTGTTAATGACGTTTGTAGACTCCAGAGGAAATTATTCCACAGCCAATAACAGCTTTACGGCTGTTATTCATTGAGGCCAAAATAACAGCCGACATCCGTAAACCTTTTTCCTTCTTTCAGCGTATCTAAGTGTTTCACCTTATCTGTTATGGTTAACATCTTCCTTTGCCGCTTAGGCTCACTACCAGAAGCCTTAGAAGATGAAGGATGCTTGGGAGGCATTGCAAAGGTTGAAATACGCGAGTAAAAAAATCACAAGCAAAACGTATTATTAAGCACAACGTGAACGGCGCACACGTGAGTTAGACTGAACGAGTGAGGTGAGACAATGGAAGATGGTGGGAGAACCAAACTTCAATGAAAAGCCAATCAGACCCCATGATACAGAACATACAGAAAAACAATTCTGTGATTCGTCGTCTCTCACTCTATCAGCCAATAGCACTCCATGAACTATCTCACGTAAGTGCGAGCCTTTGCATTTTCCAAGACACCAATACATTGTACGCTATTGGACAGTATTTCACATGATGCAATACTGTGAGTTATATATCTAGATTTATGTTATTTACTATTTTTTGCTGTTTTATTACTCTTAGGCTAGGAAATACTTGTTTTATCAATAAAATAATGAAAATTTCAATATGTACTAGCTCACGTAGGTGCGACCCTTTTCGGTTTCCGAAACACTGATACCGGTATCGTATTTAACATGGTGCAATACTGTTAGTATTTATGTTTTTTACTATTTTTTACTGTTTTATTATTCTTAGGCTAAGAAATACGTTTTTTTTTATCAATAAAATCATGAAAGTTACTGGAAATTTTAATATATGCCAGCTCACGTAGGTGCGACCCTTTGCGTTTTCCAAAACGCTGATACCGGTATCGTACTTTCTATGGTGCAGAGTTACATGTTCAAATTTATGTTTTTTTACTATTTCTTACTTATTTATTATTCGTAGGCTGGGAAATAAATTTATTTTATTAATAAAATAATGAATTTTTTTTTCAATAAAAAAATGAAAATACTGAAAATTTTTATTTTTTTAATATTTTAAAATTTTTGCATATACCCACAAAAAAAATTTTCATAAAAAAATCGCGATACAGTGAATTCGCGAGAGAAGAATCGCGATAGAGCGAAGAATCACTGTGTGTATATATATATATATATATATATATATATATATATATATATATATATATAGAGAGAGAGAGAGAGAGAGAGAGAGAGAGAGAGAGAGAGAGATAGAGAGAGAGAGAATCTCCCCTGCTTACAAACAACCGAGTTACGAACAACAGCCACCCATTATCTACCCATGTATTAATATATGTATTGCTGTATAGTACTGTATTATTACATTATTATTATTGTATTAATATTCATTAATTCTATATACTTTGTTTTATGTTGTAGTTAAGTGCCTTTAGCATAAGTACTGTACAGTACTGCATATGTATGTACTGTACAGCACTTTTCCTTACCTAAGCATAACTTACGAGTGAACTTCTTGAACCTAATGCATTTGTAAGTTGAGGAGTGTCTGTTATATATATATATATATATATATATATATATATATATATATATATATATATATATATATATATATATATATATATATATATATATATATGCAGTAGTGCCCCCAACCCACAAATGCCTTTTCTCACAAATAAACCAACCCATGAACTAAATTTCGAACAAATTTTGACACCAAATCAAAACAAAATCCAAGCCACAAACACACGTGTCGGCCAGGTAACCACGTTTCATGCTCGCCAGCTCTCAGTTCTGCATTGGTGCCCATGCTGTGTAGTTCGTTTGTAATCTTTTAGTAGTTCTTGCTTTATTTTCCATTATTTTGCCTTTAAGCTAGCCCTTATTATTGGTCCTAAAAAAGTTAAATGCATTAGTGACAGTGGCGTCA
>JAXCGZ010012764.1:0-16080 GCA_037179515.1 Halocaridina rubra
TATATATATATAGGTAAATAGGTATATAGGTATATATATATATATATATATATATATATATATATATATATATATATATATATATATATATATATATATATATATATATATATATATATATATATATATATATATATATATATATATATATATATATATATATATAGGTAAGTCTCCCAAGGTCGGAGTAACCCATCCTCCGGATAAGTCTCGTTCTTTGGTAATTGTAGGGGATTCACTATGCAGATATGTAGACAGGAAACTCAGGCATAGAGTTAGAGGAAAATATTTTTTCCCAGGAGCAGGTATGAAGAAGGTGGGTGAGTCAATAAATAGCTGGATTGAGAAAAAAGATGTTGTTTGTTTGATAGCTGGGGGAAATGACGTGCAGGATGGTAGAAGTGAAGAGCTGATTAGGTTGTATAGACAAGCCCTGGATAAGATTAGGAAAAGGGGTGCAGTTCCTGTGATGTGTGGTATTCTCCCTAGGCTTAGCCAAAGTTCAGAGTGGTGGTCTCGAGCTATAGGAGTAAATGCTAGGATGAAAGTCTTCTGTCGGGAGAATAATATAGGTTTTATAGACGGGTGGGATCACTTCACTAGTCGTAAGCATATGTATGCAAGGAATGGAGTGCATCTTTCTAATTCAGGTGTCTCGGTATTGGGTGGTATGATAGACAGAGAGGTAGGGGGGTTTTGTTAGACACAAATAATGAAATGAATAATACTTGTGCAGAGAAATTAGTCATCAAGGATTCAGTAAATAGTGGGTCAAATAACTGGGAGTCTAAGGATAAGAACCATTTGTTACATAGAACAAATATTAACAAAAAGAATAGCCACAAGAAGGGTAAGGCTAGAGAAAGTTTAAAAGTATATTATACAAATAGCCGTAGTTTAGGTAACAAGATAGAAGAACTGAGAGCCATAGTATGTAGTGAGAGACCGGATATAATATGCATTAGTGAAAGTTGGATTAATTTAGAAAGCAAACACCTTAAAGCTGAGTACATAATTACAGGATATAAACTTTATAATGCTGATCGTAGTGCAGATAAAAGAGGGGGAGGGGTAATTATGTATATTAAAGATAGCCCCAGAAGCTGCATTAAGTCTGGAATTAAGACAAATCTAAATTCAGAAACCTTATGGGTTGAAATTAAAAATAATATAGAAAGTCTAGTTGTAGGAGTAGTCTACAGACCACCTGATCTAGACGATATGGAGTCGCAGGTTATATACGATGAAATGTCTAAAGTGAGCAGGTCAAATAGAGTTTGCATTGTAGGCGATTTTAATTTTAGACATATTAACTGGGAAACCATAACAGGTGATAGTAGCTCTAAGGAGTTTTTGGAAGTAGTAGAAGACAATTTCCTTTCTCAGCGTGTACTGGAAGCAACACGGGGGGTGAATACACTAGATTTAGTTCTTAGTAATAGAGAGAATATGGTTACAAATTTAGAAGTTGGTGAAAAATTGGGCAACAGTGACCATGATTCCATTAGATTTAACATAATTTTCAAGGAAACTATAAAGGAAAATAAGAATATTGTTCCAAACTTTAGAGCAGGAGATTTTGAGGGCTTAAAAACTAAATTATCTAATGAGGTATGGGAAGGGATTTCTGGGGTACAGATGTGGGTAGTTAATCCAGCAGGTCAGGTCGCAGGTAGCGGATTACCCCGAAATTTGGGTACCACATGCCAAGGATTATCACAAGATAAGATCAATACATTAAATTCTCTCACAGGAAAAAACAGCAGCCCGTCAGTTAATATAAATTTGGATGAGGAATATAACAATTTTGTCATGACTCTTAAGAACAGTCAGAGAGACTATATTCCCATGAAACATTGCAGATCAAGAAAAAATGACCCTAAATGGATGAACAATAGAATAAAGAATCTTATAGGTATTAAAAGAGGAATATACAGGAAACTAAAAAGAGGTGAAGAGCAGGTGAGGCAGCAATATATACAGTTAAACAGGGAAGTTAAAAAGATAGTTAGAGAGTCGAAAAGAAAATACGAAGTTCGAATAGCAGGAGAAGCTAAAGAAAATCCTAAAGGGTTTTATCAACATTATCAAACAAAATTTAAGGAAAAAGTCGGACCAATTGAAGTAGCCAATGGCCATATCACAGATGACGATAAAGTGATGTGTACATGTTTAAATGATTATTTCTTATCTGTATTTACAAATGAAAACTTGGAAAATATTCCGGAAGTAGAATCCATTTACAGAGACAGTCCCGATAATATACTTAGTTCAATAAATATTACGAGAGAGGAGGTAATAAAAGAAATAGATAAATTAAAAGCTCATAAATCTCCGGGACCTGATGGAATATATGCTAGAATATTAAAGGAATGCAAGGAAGAGCTTAGTTGTCCTCTAACTGCATTATTTAATAATTCAATAAAATTAGGATCGGTACCCATGGAGTGGAAATTGGCAGATGTGGTACCAATATTTAAAAAAGGAGAACGTGTTAAAAAGAATAATTATAGGCCGGTAAGTTTAACGTCAACAGTGGGTAAGATTCTAGAATCCATAATTGCAAATAAAATAAGGGCACATCTAGAATTACACAGACTGATAAAACTTTCACAACACGGGTTTCTTAAGGGTTTTTCGTGCCTTACAAACTTACTGTCTTTTTATTCAGAAGTTTACGAGGCAGTAGATTGTGGCAAAGAATATGATACAATATATCTAGATTTTAGCAAAGCTTTTGATAGAGTTCCTCACAAAAGATTAGTTAAAAAGCTGGAAGCTCATGGTATAGGAGGAGCTGTGCTCAGATGGATCAAACAATGGTTAAAAGACAGAAAACAGAGGGTTTGCATAAATGGAGAGAAATCAGAGTGGGGCTCGGTTACAAGCGGGGTACCACAAGGCTCGGTACTGGGTCCTCTATTATTCATCGTATATCTAAATGATCTGGATTCGGATATCAGTAGTAACCTAAGTAAATTCGCAGACGACACTAAAATAGGTAGAACTATAAATGGAAAAGAAGACATTCATGCTTTACAGGAAGATCTAAATAGATTATCTGAATGGTCGGACAAATGGCAAATGGAATTTAATGTTGAAAAATGTAAAGTAGTTAAAATGGGTACTATAAAAGACAATACTAGTTATAAGCTAAATAACCATGAAATCATGAGTTCTCAGTGTGAAAGGGATTTGGGAGTTCTTGTGAGTAGTAGTCTTAAGCCAAGAGAGCAATGCACAGCAGTCAGAAATAAAGCAAACAGAATTTTAGGATTTATCTCAAGAAGCGTCAGCAATAGGACGGAAAAAGTTATTTTGCAGCTCTATCTTGCATTAGTTAGGCCCCATTTAGATTATGCTGTGCAATTCTGGTCACCCTATTATAGAATGGAAATTGAATCCTTGGAGAGAGTGCAACGAAGAATGACCAAGATGATACACAATATCAGAAATCTACCATATGAGGACAGATTAAAAAAACTTAATCTACATTCTCTAGAGAGGCGAAGAGTTAGGGGGGATATGATTGAAGTGTATAAATGGTTTAAAGGGATTAACAAGGGAGATATTAATAAAGTTTTAAAAATTCATGATCAAACCAGAACTCGTAATAATGGATTTAAGCTTGATAAATTTAGGTTCAGAAGGGAAATTGGTAAAAATTGGTTTGGTAATAGAGTAGCTGATGCATGGAACAAGCTTCCTAGTATGATAGTAAATGCCAATACCTTAGACACCTTCAAATGTAGATTAGATAGACATATGACAGAGGTAGGGTGGGTATGAATAGGTTAGTGCTTATTAGAAAAATCATAAAAAGAAAAACAGAATAAATAAGTAGAGTAGAATAGAATAGGTTAGACATGCTGAAAATACAATTCAAAAATGGAGCTGCCTCGTGTGTGCCAGTAGGCATGTTGCAGTGTCCTCTATTCTTATGTTCTTATGTTCTTATATATATATATATATATATATATATATATATATATATATATATATATATATATATATATATATATACACACACACACACACACACACACACACACACATATATATATATATATATATATATATATATATATATATATATATATATATATATATATACACACACACACACACACACACACACACATATATATATATATATATATATATATATATATATATATATATATATATATATATATATATATATATATATATATACTTGCACACACACTAACACGATCGCTTCCTGGGTTCACCAGTTTAGTTCCTGGGTTCATCCAGTGAGGACGTGCTTCCAGTAGCTCTAATCTTGACCAAACTTAGTACAATGGAGAGTGGTGGTGTTCTTTGTGCTGGTGGTGTTAGTGGTAGTGGTGTTGGTGGTGGTGTCGTTGTTGGTGCTGTTTGTGGCTGTGCTGGGGATTTGTCCTCGTCTGACGCAAGCAAACTCATTTTTAATTTAAGAAATGAGTTGGCCGCAGTCAGGCAGGAGGTCAGATCCTTAGCTGAGGAGAACAGGGATCTGAGAGGTAAAGTAGAGGTGTTAACCAGGAAGGGTCGATTGAATAATGAAGACGACTGGAAAGTTGTGAATAAGGGTTCAACGAAAATGGTTCTTAAGAAAAATGATACTTTTAGACTACAGGTTGCTAATTCATTTAGGTCACTTAGAGATGAATGTGACAGTGGCGGCAGTAATTCTTCAGGAACCATAGAGTCAGATAGGTGTACTAGCGATCGTAAAAATGGAAGTGGGAAAAGCTCTCAGGTCAAGAGCCTAGGTAAGTCTCCCAAGGTCGGAGTAACCCATCCTCCGGATAAGTCTCGTTCTTTGGTAATTGTAGGGGATTCACTATGCAGATATGTAGACAGGAAACTCAGGCATAGAGTTAGAGGAAAATATTTTTTCCCTGGAGCAGGTATGAAGAAGGTGGGTGAGTCAATAAATAGCTGGATTGAGAAAAAAGATGTTGTTTGTTTGATAGCTGGGGGAAATGACGTGCAGGATGGTAGAAGTGAAGAGCTGATTAGGTTGTATAGACAAGCCCTGGATAAGATTAGGAAAAGGGGTGCAGTTCCTGTGATGTGTGGTATTCTCCCTAGGCTTAGCCAAAGTTCAGAGTGGTGGTCTCGAGCTATAGGAGTAAATGCTAGGATGAAAGTCTTCTGTCGGGAGAATAATATAGGTTTTATAGACGGGTGGGATCACTTCACTAGTCGTAAGCATATGTATGCAAGGGATGGAGTGCATCTTTCTAATTCAGGTGTCTCGGTATTGGCTGGTATGATAGACAGAGAGGTAGGGGGGTTTTGTTAGACACAAATAATGAAATGATTAATACTTGTGCAGAGAAATTAGTCAGTAAGGGTTCAGTAAATAGTGGGTCAAATAACTGGGAGTCTAAGGATAAGAACCATTTGTTACATAGAACAAATATTAACAAAAAGAATAGCCACAAGAAGGGTGAAGCTAGAGAAAGTTTAAAAGTATATTATACAAATAGCCGTAGTTTAGGTAACAAGATAGAAGAACTGAGAGCCATAGTATGTAGTGAGAGACCGGATATAATATGCATTAGTGAAAGTTGGATTAAATTAGAAAGCAAACACCTTAAAGCTGAGTACATAATTACAGGATATAAACTTTATAATGCTGATCGTAGTGCAGATAAAAGAGGGGGAGGGGTAATTATGTATATTAAAGATAGCCTCAGAAGCTGCATTAAGTCTGGAATTAAGACAAATCTAAATTCAGAAACCTTATGGGTTGAAATTAAAAATAATATAGAAAGTCTAGTTGTAGGAGTAGTCTACAGACCACCTGATCTAGATAATATAGAGTCGCAAGTTATATACGATGAAATTTCTAAAGTGAGCAGGTCAAATAGAGTTTGCATTGTAGGCGATTTTAATTTTAGACATATTAACTGGGAAACCATAACAGGTGATAGTAGCTCTAAGGAGTTTTTGGAAGTAGTAGAAGACAATTTCCTTTCTCAGCATGTACATGAAGCAACACGGGGGGTGAATACACTAGATTTAGTTCTTAGTAATAGAGAGAATATGGTTACAAATTTAGAAGTTGGTGAAAAATTGGGCAACAGTGACCATGATTCCATTAGATTTAACATAATTTTCAAGGAAACTATAAAGGAAAATAAGAATATTGTTCCAAACTTTAGAGCAGGAGATTTTGAGGGCTTAAAAACTAAATTATCTAATGAGGTATGGGAAGGGATTTCTGGGGTACAGATGTGGGTAGTTAATCCAGCAGGTCAGGTCGCAGGTAGCGGATTACCCCGAAATTTGGGTACCACATGCCAAGGATTATCACAAGATAAGATCAATACATTAAATTCTCTCACAGGAAAGAACAGCAGCCCGTCAGTTAATATAAATTTGGATGAGGAATATAACAATTTTGTCATGACTCTTAAGAATAGTCAGAGAGACTATATTCCCATGAAACATTGCAGATCAAGAAAAAATGACCCTAAATGGATGAACAATAGAATAAAGAATCTTATAGGTATTAAAAGAGGAATATACAGGAAACTAAAAAGAGGTGAAGAGCAGGTGAGGCAGCAATATATACAGTTAAACAGGGAAGTTAAAAAGATAGTTAGAGAGTCGAAAAGAAAATACGAAGTTCGAATAGCAGGAGAAGCTAAAGAAAATCCTAAAGGGTTTTATCAACATTATCAAACAAAATTTAAGGAAAAAGTCGGACCAATTGAAGTAGCCAATGGCCATATCACAGATGACGATAAAGTGATGTGTACATGTTTAAATGATTATTTCTTATCTGTATTTACAAATGAAAACTTGGAAAATATTCCGGAAGTAGAATCCATTTACAGAGACAGTCCCGATAATATACTTAGTTCAATAAATATTACGAGAGAGGAGGTAATAAAAGAAATAGATAAATTAAAGGCTCATAAATCTCCGGGACCTGATGGAATATATGCTAGAATATTAAAGGAATGCAAGGAAGAGCTTAGTTGTCCTCTAACTGCATTATTTAATAATTCAATAAAATTAGGATCGGTACCCATGGAGTGGAAATTGGCAGATGTGGTACCAATATTTAAAAAAGGAGAACGTGTTAAAAAGAATAATTATAGGCCGGTAAGTTTAACGTCAACAGTGGGTAAGATTCTAGAATCCATAATTGCAAATAAAATAAGGGCACATCTAGAATTACACAGACTGATAAAACTTTCACAACACGGGTTTCTTAAGGGTTTTTCGTGCCTTACAAACTTACTGTCTTTTTATTCAGAAGTTTACGAGGCAGTAGATTGTGGCAAAGAATATGATACAATATATCTAGATTTTAGCAAAGCTTTTGATAGAGTTCCTCACAAAAGATTAGTTAAAAAGCTGGAAGCTCATGGTATAGGAGGAGCTGTGCTCAGATGGATCAAACAATGGTTAAAAGACAGAAAACAGAGGGTTTGCATAAATGGAGAGAAATCAGAGTGGGGCTCGGTTACAAGCGGGGTACCACAAGGCTCGGTACTGGGTCCTCTATTATTCATCGTATATCTAAATGATCTGGATTCGGATATCAGTAGTAACCTAAGTAAATTCGCAGACGACACTAAAATAGGTAGAACTATAAATGGAAAAGAAGACATTCATGCTTTACAGGAAGATCTAAATAGATTATCTGAATGGTCGGACAAATGGCAAATGGAATTTAATGTTGAAAAATGTAAAGTAGTTAAAATGGGTACTATAAAAGACAATACTAGTTATAAGCTAAATAACCATGAAATCATGAGTTCTCAGTGTGAAAGGGATTTGGGAGTTCTTGTGAGTAGTAGTCTTAAGCCAGAGAGCAATGCACAGCAGTCAGAAATAAAGCAAACAGAATTTTAGGATTTATCTCAAGAAGCGTCAGCAATAGGACGCAAAAAGTTATTTTGCAGCTCTATCTTGCATTAGTTAGGCCCCATTTAGATTATGCTGTGCAATTCTGGTCACCCTATTATAGAATGGAAATTGAATCCTTGGAGAGAGTGCAACGAAGAATGACCAAGATGATACACAATATTAGAAATCTACCATATGAGGACAGATTAAAAAAACTTAATCTACATTCTCTAGAGAGGCGAAGAGTTAGGGGGGATATGATTGAAGTGTATAAATGGTTTAAAGGGATTAGCAAGGGAGATATTAATAAAGTTTTAAAAATTCATGATCAAACCAGAACTCGTAATAATGGATTTAAGCTTGATAAATTTAGGTTCAGAAGGGAAATTGGTAAAAATTGGTTTGGTAATAGAGTAGCTGATGCATGGAACAAGCTTCCTAGTATGATAGTAAATGCCAATACCTTAGACACCTTCAAATGTAGATTAGATAGACATATGACAGAGGTAGGGTGGGTATGAATAGGTTAGTGCTTATTAGAAAAATCATAAAAAGAAAAACAGAATAAATAAGTAGAGTAGAATAGAATAGGTTAGACATGCTGAAAATACAATCCAAAAATGGAGCTGCCTCGTGTGTGCCAGTAGGCATGTTGCAGTGTCCTCTATTCTTATGTTCTTATGTTCTCTTTATAACGACATTGCACTGATTTTGAACACTGATAATAGTATATGTATGAGCACCAATTATACATGTATATATGTATGCATGAATGTAGATCTCGTCTGCATAGACGTATGTGTATGCTTGAGTACTCCAACCCACTAGTTTTACATAACGCAAAAAGACAGGAAAAATCAATGTCTACACCATTCTTAACTCGGGTTCAAGTACAACTTTACAACTGGAATTATCAAGATATACGACTGATAATTTAAAGAGTATGGTTCCCAATGTTTTTTTCTGACCTACACCTCCTAGGAAAAGTTCTATTAATGTTGGCAGCCCCAACAAAAAGTAACATCACATTTCAATATGAAAAGTCGAAACCTATCGCTCATAGGACACAAATCCCCACCCATTGACGCTCCCCTTAAAATTCCATCTCGTACCCCAGGTTGAGAACCTCTTTTTTGAAAGAATACTCGCTTCAATTAATTATTAAAAGTACACCACGCAGAACAGACCCTTCTGTTCACGTGTGTAGCAAAAATAGTAGAATAGATAACCGATAATTATAGAATATCGGACACACGGCGAAAACAGAAACGGTTTCAATTATTTCCTGTGTGTTTGCTATCTGTCTGTCTAGCCATCATTCCAGGTATCTATCAGTCAGTTTATCTATATATCTATCAATCTATCTATCTATCTATCTATCATACTTCTATGGATGCGTTTATGCATGAAATTATGCTTATGCTTTATAGTTCTCTACAGTGGGGTAAGCATGTGTAGTATCTCTCTCTCTCTCTCTCTCTCTCTCTCTCTCTCTCTCTCTCTCTCTCTCTCTCTCTCTCTCTCTCTCTCTCTCTCTCTCTCTCTCTCTCTCCTCTTCTCTTTTAAATGACTATTTAATCAATATATTTTGCAGTCTGTCTGCTGTCTCTCTTCTTGTCAGTCTGTCTCTTTCCCTATCTTTCTATCTATCCATCTATCTATCTGTCTATCCAAAGACTGTATTAAGCATATTATACATATCTAATTTCTATATTGTATATAAATATATTTGCGCAGGACACATGAAGGCAAACATGGGAGTACATTAAGTTACAGTAAGTAATAAATAAAAATATTACACACTCATGAATCAAGCCATTGGGGGGAACAAACCAACTCAACTAGGTGTCAATCCTCTGCTAAGATCAATAGAGAGGGTTAGTGGCAAGAAAGGCTCCTTTGAATTGAATATACACACACACACACACACACACACACACACACACACACATATATATATATATATATATATATATATATATATATATATATATATATATATATATATATATATATATATATATATATATATATATATATATATATATATATATATATATATATATATATATATGCAAAATAAACTGCTATATCACAGCACAATATGAAGCAGAAAAAGGCCCTTAAATAAAACACAAAAAGAAGTGAATATGTACTATATAATACGACTAGACTCCTGTCCTCTTTGTACCTGAAGAGGACTGGAGTCCAGTCGTAATATATAGTACATCTTCACTTCTCTTTTTGCTTTATTAATGGTCTCTTTCTGCTTCATATATATATATATATATATATATATATATATATATATATATATATATATATATATATATATATATATATATATATATATATATATATATATATATATGTGTGTGTGTGTGTGTGTGTGTGTGTGTGTGTGTAATTACCTAATTGTGTTTACGGGAAAGAGCCCAAAGCTCGTATCTTCCCGTTTCCTCATCGGTTCTATTTTGTACTTAGTGATACTTATCATACCTGTCCTTAAAACTATTGATTGAGATAGCATTAACTACCTCCTCGCTTAGCGAATTCCAATTATCAACTACTCTTAAACTGAAAAAGTATTTCCTTACATCCTGCAAAGAAGTTTTCTTACGAAGCTTCAAACTATGACCTCTAGTTCTAGAGCCTGCAATATCAAAATATCCATCCCTATCCACTCTATCATAACCATGAAGGAATTTAAAGACTGTCACCATATCCCCCCTCAATCTTCTAGCTTCGAGTGATGGTAAGTCTAATTCCCTCAGCCTCTCATCATAACTGAGATTGCGTATTTCTGGCACCAGTTTCGTGGCATGTCTTTGAACTTTTTCAAGCTTAGCTATGTGCTTTTTCAAGTGCGGATTCCAAAAGGGGGCTGCATATTCGAGTTTTGGCCTCACATAGGTTACATAAATATTTCTAAACATTTCCTTCTCCACGTGTGATTACCTAATTGTGATTACCTAATTGTGTTTACGGGAAAGAGCCCAAAGCTCGTATCTTCCCGTCTCCTAATCGGTTCCATTTTAGACTTAGTGATACTTATCATACCTGTCCTTAAAACTATGGATTGAGATAGCATTAACTACCTCCTCGCTTAGCGAATTCCAGTTATCAACTACTCTTACACTGAAAAAGTATTTCCTTACATCCTGCGAAGAAGTTTTCTTACGAAGCTTCAAACTGTGACCTCTAGTTCTAGAGCCAGCCATATCAAAATATCGATCCCTATCCACTCTATCATAACCATGAAGGAATTTAAAGACTGTCACCATATCCCCCCTCACTCTTCTAGCTTCGAGTGATGGTAAGTGATTACCTAATTGTGATTACCTAATTGTGTTTACGGGAAAGAGCCCAAAGCTCGTATCTTCCCGTCTCCTGATCGGTTCCATTTTATACTTAGTGATACTTATCATACCTGTCCTTAAAACTATGGATTAAGATAGCATTAACTACCTCCTCGCTTAGCGAATTCCAATTATCAACTACTCTTACACTGAAAAAGTATTTCCTTACATCCTGCGAAGAAGTTTTCTTACGAAGCTTCAAACTATGACCTCTAGTTCTAGAGCCAGCCATATCAAAATATCCATCCCTATCCACTCTATCATAACCATGAAGGAATTTAAAGACTGTCACCATATCCCCCCTCACTCTTCTAGCTTCGAGTGATGGTAAGTCTAATTCCCTCAGCCTCTCATCATAACTGAGATTGTGTATTTCTGGCACCAGTTTCGTGGCATGTCTTTGAACTTTTTCAAGCTTAGCTATGTGCTTTTTCAAGTGCGGATTCCAAAAGGGGGCTGCATATTCGAGTTTTGGCCTCACATAGGTTACATAAATATTTCTGAACATTTCCTTGTCCATGTGCCTGAAGGCTACCCTTACATTTGATAAGAATGCATATGCTGCCCTTACTATGCCATTTATATGTATTTCTGGAGACAAATCTGCCAGTATGTTTACTCCTAGATCTCTCTCATTTTCGGTCTCTTGAAGTTGTACTCCAGCCACCGAGTAGTCAAGCTTGGGCCTTCTTGCACTTGTACCCATTTTCATTACCTTACATTTTGAAGTACTGAATTTCATTAGCCACTTTTCTGACCACTCATGCAGATTATTTAGATCCTCCTGAAGTTCTCTACCGTT
This sequence comes from Halocaridina rubra, assembly GCA_037179515.1. Classification (NCBI taxonomy): domain Eukaryota; kingdom Metazoa; phylum Arthropoda; class Malacostraca; order Decapoda; family Atyidae; genus Halocaridina; species Halocaridina rubra. Next base: position 12,040 of record JAXCGZ010012764.1, read on the forward strand.
GTTCTCGTTTTTTACTTTCTTCTTGCATCATCTGCAAACATATTCATGAATGAATTTACAGACTCTGGTAGGTCATTTACATATACAAGGAACAAAAGTGACCCTAAAACTGAACCCTGTGGAACTCCACTACTAACTCTTCTCCATTCAGACACTGAGTGTCTTACTCTAACCCTCTGTTCCATTCCTTCTAAGTAAGTTTTTATCCATTCCAAAACATTTCCACCTATTCTAACCATTGATTGCAGCTTCCTAATAAGTCTCCCATGTGGAACAGTGTCAAACGCTTTCTGGAAGTCTAGGAATATGCAATCTGCCCAGCCCTCTCTTTCCTGTAAGATTTGGCTTACCTCATCATAAAATTCTAATAAGTTTGTTACTGTTGATCTACCTTCTCTGAAGCCATGTTGCCTCACTGACAAAAAGTTGAAGGATTCCAAGTGAAGAGAGATATGTTTCCTTAGTAGTTTCTCCATAACTTTGCAAACTATGCTGGTCAAGGAAACTGGTCTATAGTTCAGAGCCGTATCCTTCCTTCCCTTTTTGAAGATAGGTATCACATTTGCTTGTTTCCAGCATCTTGGAATCTCCCCCGACTCCAGTGACTCCTTAAATATGATACTTAGTGCCACTGATATTGTGTTTGCGCATTTTTTAAGCACATGAGGGGATATGTCATCGGGACCTGTAGCTTTATGAACATCTAAATCCATCAGCGCTTTGCATACCTCTGTGGCTGTAAGGTTGATGTTCTCTAAAACCGGCCCTTGAGCTTCTATCACTGCAATCTGAGGGGGTGGGGTATTTTCTACTGTAAATACTGACTGAAACTCCTTGTTCAATTCTTTGCAGATCTCTTCATCTGTCTCAGTGATGCTTCCATCCGCTCTCTTTAGCCTTAAAACCTGTTCTTTTACCTTCAGTTTTCCTCTGATAAAGCTGTGGAAAAGCTTGGGATTTTCTTTAGCCTTCCTGGTGATGTCCCTCTCATAGTCTCTCTCTGCCTCTCTCCTTTTACTTAGGTAGTCATTTCTTGCTCTTTTGTAGGTTTGCCAGGCATTTATGTTTTTTCTCCTCCTATACCTTTTCCAGCATTGGTCTCTCCACTCCTTAGCTCTTTTACACTCATTATAGAACCATTTCTCTCTGGCATGAATTACACCTACTTTGGTGACAGGTATGCAGCAATCTACCATCTTCCCATATTTCTCACAAAAGATGTCATACATTTCTTGTACAGATTTGTTGTATAATAAGGTTCTCCAGTCAATAACTGCAAAAAGCTCATTCATTTTGATGTAATCTCCTTTCGGATAGTTCCTCCTCATGTCCTCAGTGCTTCTACTCTCAGGAAGAATATCTTCAATGATATACTCCATCAACAACACACAGTGGTCACTCTTTCCAATTGGTGGTTCATACTCAATTTTTTCAATATCCAACACATTATCTGTGAACACTAGATCAAGTAGTGATGGCTCATCCCCACCCCTGGCCCTTGTTGGTTCCATTACATGTTGGTGTAGGAAATTCCCTTGTACGCAATCTAGGAATCATGCCCCGAATGAGTCCTCACCACTGTGTGGGTCAAGATTTATCCAATCTATCTCTTTATGATTAAAGTCTCCCATAATCAAAATCCTACATTTTTTTTCCCGTGCCATGTTAACAACTGAGTTTATGACTTCAATAGTACCTATATGACTTTCCTCATAAACTTCAAGCCTATTTTGGTTCCTTGGTGGGTTGCATACAACAGTTATTATAATGCTCTCTGACCCAGTATTTATGCGAGCAACAAGAAATTCCTTGAACTCACTTTCTATAGCCAAGTTTATTTCTTCAACTTGAATCCTTTCACTTATGAGCAGTGCTATCCCTCCACCAGTCCTCTCAGATCTTTCAACCCTTAGTATTCTGAAACCCTTAGGAAAAACTGTGACACTGTTTATGTCCTCACTCAACTTAGTCTCTGTAATTGCTACTATATCTGCCTTACTGTTGTGAATCCTATCTTTTAATTCTACTGCCTTACCAGCTAATCCATCAGCATTTGTGTATAACAATCTTAATGAGGCCCCATCCCCCGATCTTCTGTCATTATCTTCTTTATCTCCCCTTTGTCTGGAAGAACTCTGTAATGAAAATTTTTCTTCTCTTCTTCATTTCTTTCATCATTTGCAACAAGTTTTTTATCTTTCCCATCTTTTCCTGTGTTCTGTATTGTCTAATGAACACTTCTTTGAAGTCTTGAAGGTCTTTTAGACTTTTTTTTCTCAACAATATTTCACTACATGTTTCCCCTCTCTCAAAGGTTACTTTTGTTGGTCTCGGCTTTCCTTCCCTCGAATATTTACCTACAATATCCTCAGGACCACATACTACTCCAAGCTTTCTTATCAGGTCTACAACCCTAGCTTTATTTTCTTCAAGTCTCCCCTGCCATGTTGGCTCCTGGGACTCGCTTATGCCTGAGATTACCACTGTCTTCTCCTTATCAAATGCCTGTCTGATGAGTGGGTTTGCCCTTTCCATCACAACGTCTTTCATTTTTTCGATTACTGTCTCTTTATAGTCAACTGTTTGTATGTTTTCCAGTGCCACCACCTTTACAGCCTCTTTTACTGCCACATTCCCCTTTAGTGCATCAGCAAAGGAAGTTTTCATGGCATCATTTTCCATATTCAGCTCCTGGAACTCTTTTCTGAACTGTTCAATGTTTTCCTTAATCTGGACATTCCAAGCAGCAATCTTGTCTCTCTCAGAAGAGAGCAGTGAACTAACATCTAATTCCTTTAGGTTGTCATTTAGCTGTTTGTTTTTATCTTCTTGTTTAGAAAGTCTAGATTCTAGTTGACTTTTTTCCCCTTGCAGCTTTTTTATTCTTTTTTCTAGTTCCTTTCTCTCCTGCCCTTGTGCTTTATTTGCTTCCTCCAAAGATCTTATTTGCTCTCTGAGTGTTTCATTCTCTTTCATTTCTCCATCCATATTCTGAATTTTATCATCAAGGCTTATAACCATTTCCTCTATATTCTTGATTTTCTGTTTGACTCTCCTGATGGCTACCCCTCCTACCAACCCATGGATGGGAGAGGTTTGGGACAGAGATGGCGTCATTTTTATGTTCTCCCTCTCACAGAATATAGAAAGAAGACGAGAAAGAGGAAAAAAAAGAGAAAAACTTTTAATTAAGCTTCACACCGAATTTTTATATCTCCATATAAGTGCTATTTAGTGACTCAGTTTATCTCTTTTCTGGTAACACACATCTTAACTTAAAAACTTGACCATGGTAATTTAAGGATAAAAAGAAAAAGAAAAAAAATGCAACAAAACAAAAGTCAAACCTGAAGGAAAAATTCGAACCTGTGTCTGAGGTGGCACCCACCTGTTTCTGCTATATATTCTTCCTAACTGATAAACCCACTTGCTAACCAAGGTATGTTATCACAAGATTAGACTTTACATTTAACTCAATATATATACAAAATAAAAACAAAATAGTAAAAGAGAAAGCTAAAAGAAAAGCAAAAAAAAAAAATGAAGAAAATAAGACAGCTGTACTGCTTGGCAACTTAACTCAGTACTGTTGACAGGTGGATATTTTTTTTTTTTTTTTTTTACTTATTCAATTTTTTCTTGTATCAAACTAACTAACAAGTTAATATAAATGGGAAGGATACTGATTTTAACAATATATGGAACCACAGGATCAGGTAAACGGCTTAAGAGCTTTCCCCAGTTACACAAAAAATTAGGTAATGTGATGTGATGGCTTCACCTCTGGCAACTCTTCTAAATTTCCTTCAAGGCAGAACTGGACGGCAGCTTCTCTCTCCCCTCACGAAAAATGTTCTCAATTTTTTTTCCTTTAATATTTTGGACAGTCTCGTCATACAACAAATATAAGTTTTGTACTCACAATACTCTGCAGGATTTCAGATATATATATATATATATATATATATATATATATATATATATATATATATATATATATATATATATATATATATATATATATATATATATATATATATA
>JAXCGZ010012765.1:0-16052 GCA_037179515.1 Halocaridina rubra
TAACTTTGACTTTGACTTTGACTCTCTCGCCTTCCTAATCACTAATCAGTCTTTGGACACATGACGCTAGTTCCTGAGGGTTTTTTCTTGTGAAAAGGGAGAGAGAGAGAGAGAGAGAGAGAGAGAGAGAGAGAACTTCAAGTCATCAAGTGACAAATGTTTTCACTGTTCTTCAAAAGCTACTACAATAAGCTAAAGTGTTCAAGAGTTACATAGTCATATAGATACACACACTGCATGGTGCATACTAGGTGAGCCTGCCTTTAGTCTACTCGGAGACTGTATATCCTTCACCAGTTCTTATTTTAATTGTATTAACTTTGTTATGGCCTTCAGCAATACATGCCTTTTTACATATATACGAGTATACATATATACTTATATACGTGCGTATGCTTATATGCACACATACATGTACACACAATCACGCACACATACACACACACACATACATACATACATACATACATATATATATATATATATATATATATATATATATATATATATATATATATATATATATGTATATATATATATATATATATATATATATATATATATATATATATATATATATATATATATATATATATATATATATATATATATATATATATATATATATATATATATATATATATATATATATATATATATGTATGTATGTATGTATGTATGTATGTATGTATGTATGTATGTATGTATGTATGTATGTATGTATGTATGTATGTATGTATGTATGTATGTATGTATGTATGTATGTATGTATGTATGTATGTATGTATGTATGTATGTATGTATGTATGTATATATATATATATATATATATATATATATATATATATATATATATATATATATATATATATATATATTTCTCTTTGCCTAATGTTGGCCTTGGAGAAAAATACATACTACTACTACCCTACACTGGAGAGAGAGAGAGAGAGAGAGAGAGAGAGAGAGAGAGCTGTTACCCTCAGACCAGTTTTTGTTGCCTGGAGTCTTCAGAAGTTGTGTTGTCCTCTGCTACTGTTTGATGATAATGATGATGACGATTATTACCTTCCGAGAGAGGGAGGGAGCGGGGTAAAGTGCCCCAATGGAAGAGAAAGGGTGGAGGAAGAGAAGGAAGAGGAAGAAAGAAGAAAAAGGGAGAAGAAACTTGAAAAGTATAATAGCAGTGAAGAGTTGATGTATATGAAGAAGGCTTCTTTAGTGTAGCTTTTCCTATATTTATATGGGGCCTCTGTTTCTAGCTATTATATTTTCGACAGGTGTTGGTTTTGGGTTAAAATGTTACGACCTTATCCCAATCCTGACACCAAAGCCATCCTTTTATTAGGGCTTAGGTTCCTCCCCATTGGCTTGATTATTATTATTATTATTATTATTATTATTATTATTATTATTATTATTATTATTGTAAAGCAGAATAAATGCTAGTAGTACAGACTTAATTATCATATCTAATTGGAAAATTAACTAATACAGGCCTTGGGGCCGTGCTCGCTTTTGTTGTATATCTCAAGGGCAGTTAAGTTGGTATTCATTTTACTTCTTTATTTTGCACATTTATTTATTTATTTATTTATTTATTAAGCGAGTGGAGTGATCCAGATTCGGCTGTCGGACCTCACAACAGAAGATCGTTGCCCACATACCCTATGGGTGACCCAGGTAGGGTGATGGAAGGAATTTTGACAAGACTTTATCCCCAAGGAGCACAGAGGAGTGTCCGATGCATTATTGGCTTCTGGCGAGTGTGTGCTTTGACTCGGCCTATCCCCTTACAAGAGGGATTTTGGACATTGATTATTTACTTATATACTCATTAATTTATTCATTTATTTACATATTCATATTTTTATTTAATTATTCACTTACTCGTTTCTTTATTTATATATGTAGTTATTCGTTTATTTTATCTTTTCAGGTTTACTAAACGTAACGCTTCTGACATCGATTGAAAGATCTCGTAAATGGAAAGGTACGTACAAAACTGTTATTTTAAACCTACTGTGTACATGAAGAACTGGAGTGGACTGGTTATAACATGGTAATCAAATGAACATGAATTCTGCTTTCTCTGACTTTTATTTCTGCAAAATTTACTGCAGATCTTGATTATGCATTAAACTGAAATATTCAGTCTGCAGTTATTTTGATAAAGTTGCTTATGGAAATTATTTGTAGTGTCGTGTATGTACAAAGTTTGTTAAGAATGCTAAGAACTATTACTTTTACACACGATGTATCACAAGCAATAAATTATATTATATATTTTTTTTTACAAAGCATCTTTGACCTTGTTCATTGTTTCTTCTTATAAATTTATAGTTCCTTGTTATTATTATCTATACGATGTTATGATTGTACTATATTTTATTGCATTACTTGGTGTCTTGGTGAAAATTTAGTCTTTTAATTTTATAATTGAGCACATTACGATCTATAAAAGATCTAATCTGTGAAATTAATAAACGCTAGTTTGGGGCATAGCCCAGAAGTGTAACTGTACTTCTTATCTTTAAAAAGTTAATACACCGACTCAAGTATGGCTCAGTAACAAGTCTGGTATTCTGTATAAAATAGCTTGTCTTGTATTTTGTTTGATGTAGCGCTAATAATACTTTATTCTTTCTTCTCCTGACCACCCCCAAATTCATTAAAATTCTTTCTTCTCCTGACCACCCCCAAGTTCATTAAAAATATCTCCAGACATCTCGAAAATAACTTTACTAATAATATTAGCTTGATAAAATTGCACGTCATAAGGTCTCTATTATGTGCTTCTATGCAATAAGCAACAAGGAAGTAATGTGGACAGTGAAGTATTAAACATTTGCCTCATTGCTTTTGATTAGGAATTACAATTTCTGAATACTTCGAAATTTTTTTTAATAAAGTTACAGTGGTAAAGAAACTGAGAACAGTCGTATGAACAAATTATTTAAGAAAAAACATACTTATATGGATTACTGTATTATAGATTAATGCTTATTTTAAAAGAGCTCTTGAGAATATTATTTCTGGCTAGTTTTATGTAAATATTTTTAAGATTAATATTTTTTAAGATTTAAAGATGTTATTGCAGGAAAAATTTAATATAATTAACTATTTAAAATTATGTAATTATATTTATTCTCAGTTCAAGGAAAGCTGTCCTTTGAACAGGTGAATTTGAAGAATTTGTTTAATACATGTCATATTACAATTTCCTTGAGTTACAAATGCATGTATTTCCAACAAGTACATTATCTATTTCACTGATTTGTCTTTTTTTTTTTATTTCTTTGTTACATGTAGAGCGTGTCTAATATCCAGGCCAGTTATTACACATATATCATGTAAGTTGGTTGATTTTGGCAGCAAATTTTTTTGAACATATATATATTGTGATTGTTTTGGCATTTACAGTTATCCTTTTTCTCCTCTTGTTACAGTAATTTTCTCATAATCATTTTGATCATATAGTATTCATTTGATAATGTACAAAGTTGTACAAAATGTCTCGAGGGCAAGAAAATTTTCATGCTTACTAGCACGATATCATTGATAATGAGAAGATTATGGTAAGAAATATAGAAGAATAAAATAAGCCAATTACAATTGCAAAAATGGCAGTTGTATTTCAGGAAACTTTATTATCCAAGGCAAGATTTTAAACTAGTATTTACCTGATATTTTATGTTATACCGAATACTGATTAATTGTGATACTTATGACAAGGTGAGCTCTTATGGAGCAATGGAGTGTTTGTTGTCTAGTCATTTTGTACTAAAACTATAATAAACGATCTGATTACATTTTATTTTTATTCTTGCCCTTCATATTATTTATAGAAAGGTAACATAAGATCTGTATTGCACTTTATCCTTCTCACTTGTCATTGCCATCAGTAAGCAAGTATTATGTGACGAGCACATTTTTTTTTTTTTTTTGCCTCAGCAGCTGATTCTGGCCTTCTGGGTGAGGTAAGGAGCTAAGAGGGGTGATCGAGGTTTATCAATTTCTTGTGAATGGGTGCTTTTCCTCGGCCATCCCCTTACTTGGAGGATATCTGCTATTATATATGTACGAATGTTATATTGAAAAACTTCTTTGATTCTTAGTTTATGATGGTAACTTTATTACCCTGACAGATGTGATTAACTAAATCATTGGATGACTGCCATTTCAAATCTATAGAAGCTAGCTCTACTTTCAAATGATATAGTCCATACTGAAGCATGAGAAGATCATTTCCTTGAAGTATGTATTGGTCACTTTGTAGGTATAGGACGTCATCCTATCTACCGAAGATGAAGAGGATAAGTAAATGAGCAATGGTTCAGAAAAACTTGTACCCATTCACATTTACAAATAGCCCTCCTTAGAATTTCATACCATATCAAATAATATCGTTTCTTTTTTACATCTTAAAGTGATAGATGGAAGTTACCAAGGATTTTAGCAAAATATCTTGCTCTCATTCTTATGCATGTGGATATATTATGTAATAGGTCTTATATTCCATTACTGCCAGCTCAGCTGCTAGCTATTGCATTTTACTAATAACTGGCGATCAATTCGGCTGTTGGAGCCTTGGAACGATATATGGTATTGTGAACATGCCAATTAGTGAACGAGGTATTTTGTGGAGAACAGCAAAGGATAAGTCTCTTCATAAGTAATGGAATACTCTATGGTTAGTTGTGTATCAGCCTCATATCCTGTGCCATCAGATACATGGACAATGATATGTTCAGAAATATTTATGTAACCTATGTGAGGCCTAAGCTTGAATATGCAGCCCCCTTTTGGAATCTACACTAGAAAAAGCTCATGGTTAAGAGCTCTTTGCAAGTCAAGGGAGATGCACGTGCAAAGCTGCAAGAGCTGTTTTCCTTTTGACAATATCTGAAGGTCTATCATGACAGTCGTGCCACTTCCAACGATATGGTGAAATACTTCAGAAATATTTATGTAACCTATGTGAGGCCTAAGCTTGAATATGCAGCCCCCTTTTGGAATCTACACTAGAAAAAGCTCATGGTTAAGAGCTCTTTGCAAGTCAAGGGAGATGCACGTGCAAAGCTGCAAGAGCTGTTTTCCTTTTGACAATATCTGAAGGTCTATCATGACAGTCGTGCCACTTCCAACGATATGGTGAAATACTTTAAACGCTGCATCAGCTTGCAGAGTGGGTGGGCTTTGTAGCACTGGACTGCTAGGAGGAGGAGAAGCAGCTGTGGGTGTAGCCGTGAAAACAGGTGTGGCAGACGGATGAACAGGAGGGCAGTGGGTCGCAGGAGGTATTGGTGTATTCTGGGAATTGACACTAACACACGAATTCATCAGGGTTGTGGGGTGGTTAGGTACAGCTTGTGTAGGCGGGGCAGCTGTGATTACCTAATTGTGTTTACGGGAAAGAGCCCAAAGCTCGTATCTTCCCGTCTCCTGATCGGTTCCATTTTAGACTTAGTGATACTTATCATACCTGTCCTTAAAACTATGGATTGAGATAGCATTAACTACCTCCTCGCTTAGCGAATTCCAATTATCAACTACTCTTACACTGAAAAAGTATTTCCTTACATCCTGCAAAGAAGTTTTCTTACGAAGCTTCAAACTATGACCTCTAGTTCTAGAGCCAGCCATATCGAAATATCGATCCCTATCCACTCTATCATAACCATGAAGGAATTTAAAGACTGTCACCATATCCCCCCTTACTCTTCTAGCTTCGAGTGATGGTAAGTCTAATTCCCTCAGCCTCTCATCATAACTGAGATTGCGTATTTCTGGCACCAGTTTCGTGGCATGTCTTTGAACTTTTTCAAGCTTAGCTATGTGCTTTTTCAAGTGCGGATTCCAAAAGGGGGCTGCATATTCGAGGTTTGGCCTCACATAGGTTACATAAATATTTCTGAATATTTCCTTGTCCATGTGCCTGAAGGCTACCCTTACATTTGATAAGAATGCATATGCTGCCCTTACTATGCCATTTATATGTATTTCTGGAGACAAATCTGCCAGTATGTTTACTCCTAGATCTCTCTCATTTTCTGTCTCTTGAAGTTGTACTCCAGCCACCGAGTAGTCAAGCTTGGGCCTTCTTGCACTTGTACCCATTCTCATTACCTTACATTTTGAAGTGTTGAATTTCATTAGCCACTTTTCTGACCACTCATGCAGATTATTTAGATCCTCCTGAAGTTCTCTACCATTGTTCTCGTTTTTTACTTTCTTCACAATCTTTGCATCATCTGCAAACATATTCATGAATGAATTTACAGACTCTGGTAGGTCATTTACATATACAAGGAACAAAAGTGGCCCTAAAACTGAACCCTGTGGAAGGGGATCTGTGCTACTCATAATTTGACATCGTCTGCAGAAGGGCAAATCTTTCATTTTCCTCCCAGCGTTGTAAATCGTCAGCTTTCCTACGAAACTCGTCCTGGTAAAGTCTGGGTTGCTCAGACTCTTGTAGAAACTTTGGAAGTTGAATGGCATCAGTGCTATTATCCTGTGTGGGCGTAATGTTGGGAGTTAGCGGTGGTGGGAGGGAGTACGTGGCAGCCTCTGCCTCTATGAATCATGTTTTCCTCATATTCCTCATGAAGAGCAGTGAGGAAGTCGTGAAGTTCATTAAGGGCATGTGGAGAGTCTCCGGAATGGGCAGGAGAAGGAGAATCAGCGATTGTGCAGTGTATATATATATATATATATATATATATATATATATATATATATATATATATATATATATATATATATATATATATATATATATATATATATATATATATACCTTGGCTGTTTCCCCCTTTACTTGGGGGGTAGCCGACATCAAAAAGGAAAACAGTTTGGGGAGAAGTTATTCTCCCCTCTACTCCCCTTCCTCTTTGACGTCTCACAGGAGGTTGGTACAAGGGGGGGGATTCCTAGTCCCCCCGCCCCGTCCACTTTTAGTCGCCTTTTACGACACGCAGGGAATACGGTGAGGCTATTCTTTGATATTGTGCCCGCCCCACAATATTTAATTTTAGCATGGCAGCCAAGATTGCAAGATGGAATAGTGTTCCTCTTCCTTAGTATGGGTGTTTAATATAGATGTAGTGTGTGTGATCAGAAAAACATATCGAAATACTGTATGTGTGGCTGTTATGGTATTGAGAAGGAGAGAGCGAGGATGTATTTCAGAGTAAGGTAATATGAACCAAGAATAATGAGGTAAATCTTATAAATATGCAGTATTGGATTTATAATAATTAGTCTTGATGTATATTAAGGAGATGAAGCAATTTTGGGATGAGAGTTTGGAGAGGGACAAAGTTTAGGTGGTATATGTGGGGTATTAGAGAGTTAGTTGTTGAATGTGTATTGAACTGTTAGATATTTCTTTTGATATAAATTCATGTGCGAGTTTTATGGAAAAGCTGTGTGAAATATGGGAACTATGACTTAAGTAAAGTTTTCAATACTTGATACGTCCTGATATTGGTTACAATTTCCGATATAGTTGATAAATCTATAACCTTCAGATGTAGATAATCAGTAATGTTGTAAAGAGATATTCCTTCTAATAGTGGGCATGTTTTGCACATTTTGTCCAGAATATTTTTTCTTGTGTGTGTGTATATATATATATATATATATATATATATATATATATATATATATATATATATATATATATATATATATATATATATATATATATATATATATATATATATATATATATATATATATATATATATTTTTTTTTAGTAGTAGTGTAGTAGTAGTAGTAGTAGTAGTAGTAGTAGTAGCTGCACATTTAAGGTGACCGGAAAAAGGATTTTGATTAGTGAAAAAAATTGTCTTAGAAAACTGGAAAAAGAAAGAGGTGAACTTGAAGTGTTTGCTACATTGGAGTCTTGTATAAAAAATGGCAATTCCGTAGAATGCACTTTAGTAAAATGGTGAAGAATTTGATGAGATGAGGCACAGGTAGAATACTGATGCTAATACCTAGGTTTGATCTAGTACATTTTTCATAACCTACAGAGTGTGATTATGAATGAGTAAGTGGTGGGTGTGTGGAAATATGTCAGTTGTCTCTATCTGTTTGTTTACATATATGTAACTTTTTTCTTTTTATATTCCTACTCGTATGAGAGATATTCCAGTGTAGTGTGTAAACCCGATTTGAACAATATGTTTTTTGTTATATATATATATATATATATATATATATATATATATATATATATATATATATATATATATATATATATATATATATATATATATATATACTGTATTCAAAGTATTTTCAAAGCATATTCAAACTATATGCTACTAATTTTAGCAACTCGGTTGCTCTGTGATTGAATGTAATAAGCTTTTAGTTAACATAGTTTGTATTTATGTGAAAATATCGTTGTTTTCATAATTAGTTTTAAAGAGTGTCGCTATAAAACCTTTGAAATTATTGAATTTTTGGTAAATATATACCGTTGACTGTTTGAAGGTCCTTTTGCTTAAACAGTTTTTGCATTTGCAGCTTCAGAAAAGCTGTATAGTGGCTGGCGAGAAATGGGGGAAGTCACTCTCAGACAAGTTCATGCTGTAGTAGACCGTGTTGTACAGATTGAAGGATCGTTGACAGCTTTAAATACTCGAATCTTAGAACTTCAGTGTTCCCCATTTGCTAGGGCCAGGGCTAGTGATTCTTTGGATGCAGCGTATGTATAGTATTGTTTCCTAATACAGAGGATCCTCAGTTTACACTGTTCTCGAGTTACGATGTTTTGTGCTTACAATGGATCTCATAAACTATTTGCTTTTTAGATCATATTTGGTGTATTATGTCTCCCAGGCATAAAGAATAATTTTTTGATGGCAGTACTTGAAAGAATAGGAAAGCCATCACCATGGAAGATAGTGAAATGCATGGAAAAGGGAGAAACTTTACTACTGCATTATTATAGGTGCTTATTTACGAGTGTTGCGACTTACACTGAAATTCTTGTTACATTAGATTTCAGGAACGGAACTGATGTAAATCGAGGACCCCCTGTTGTGTTCATTTCTTCAAAAATGTTTGTAACTTTGTATCATTAAATAATTGTCCCCTGATAGTAATGGAGAGAGAAATCCACCTTCTTACTCCTTTGTTGTAGAGCTGTCTGAAAGGGACTGAGGAGTGAAGGACTGACAGTCATTTCCTCTCAGATATAGTTTTTCTGAGCTTCTAGAGATGATTAACCCTCATGACCCCAAGTAATGTTAAACAACCCAGTAAATGGTCAGGTTAGCTTAGGTGACCTTACCTTGTATATAGGAATAACCCTAGGTCACTAGGGGCTACTCTTCTTTCTAATTTTTCTTGCCACAGCACAGAATGAATAGCGTTGATGAAATTTTACTCTCTTTCTCTTCAGATCTGGCCACACTCCTAACTTCAGTGGTATAATGGTATCATGTTGGGGAAAAAAATACACTGAAAAAGTTCATTGACTCATATGAATATTTCTTAAATCTGCATCATCTGTACATGATGACTGTACAGTAAAAAATCTCCAGTATTTAAAATGTATTTTTTAATTAATGCTCTATCCCACTGAAGCTTGCAAGGTGGACACAATTGTAATAGAAGACACTAGGTAGTAGGGTTTCAAAATACATTTCCCTTTCCTGTGTCTTCTCATGTTTTCTGGGAAGAAAAACATGAAACACAGAAAGGGAAGGATAGCTAGCCAACCCTGTTTGTTCTATCCCTTTTTGTCGCTACTTACAATATGCAGTGAACGTGAGTGATCCAACAGGGATATGTACTTTACATATATAAAATTATTTTAGACTGGCATCTGGAGAGGAGCTTTACTGCAATTTGCGTCGGCGTGGAAAAGAGCAGCGAGCAACGCCCCACGATAATACAGATATGTGCAAACTGCTTTTACAAGCACTCAAAAAGAGGGATAGACTACAGCAAGATCTTTACAAACATATTGAGTATGTATTAAATCTTCATTTTTGTTATGCATAAGGTTTCATTTTTGTCATGAATTCTACCAGATTTTGAATCAGTTTTGTTGTTATTGTGCTTTGCCATGCAAATTGTTCATTGCTTTATTAAGATTTTGAAAGTTTAAAGTAATGCTTTCACACCCAAACTACAAATTACTCTACTGATGCAATATGATTAAATGTTAAACATCTTTAGTAAGTGTGGTGATAGTAAAATTGAAATACTGTATATTGGGTCTTGACTGTAATTTAAAGTATTATTGGAAGAAGCCATTAGATCCTTCAGTTGTGAGTTCCATTATTGTACCTCTTGTCTCCGTACAAGATTAGAAGATTTAACCTCTAGCGTCAGTTCCCCTGGGTCCTGTGGTTGGCTTGTCTTTAGGAAGACTACCTTTGGAGACATTAGCGTAGACAGCGAATACTCTGAATATGCTATTTATATATTTATATATATATATATTATATATTTATATATATATATGTTATATATATTTATATATTTATGCAACTATTTATGTATAATATTTTTACTTTTCTGTATGAGGATTTTGTCCTAGATTTGTTCTTTAGCATACAAATACTCTAGATTTTGATATTTCTGGGAAGTAATCTCCAATGGCTGGTGCACTGGTAGCTAGAATAAGACTGTATTTTTCTCTTGAACCCTCTGTGTATCCCTGTTTGGAAGGATATGGAGTACCATTCCTTACATAAGAGGAGAAATATATTAAAACGAGAATCAACACATCTGTACCATGGGATATCCATCAAGTTTACTTTTTTGTTTTTAGTGTATTTTGGATGTAACCCTGTAATCAAACTTTTGAAAGTCAAGCTTTAACAACAGATTGTAACATTGTTTGCTTTCATCTCACAGGCTTCAAATTAGAATTACAGCAGAAAGGCACCAGTAATTCTTGTAAATGGGCTATTTTGTATATTACCATGATCATGGTTGATCTCGTCCTCCCATAACTATTTCATACACATCTGATTTCTTTACAGTATTGTTATATCCCTGCCTAGCCATCTACGTGAGTTACCTTTGGTATCATTTCTTTACTTTGTAGTTCTTATTTGATGCTCTGAGTCTGTGTTCAATGGTGTATACAACAAGGTACAACAGAGAACCCCTGTCCCACACTGCATGCTCACATTCTGCACTGAGCCACTCGTTCCACCGAAGAATCCTCGGCTTGGGAAGAGATAGATCCATGATCGACCCCACTACAGGGCATTATGAAGGGCATGGAGCCTTAAATTCCACGAAAATTAATAGTGACGAAAAATGTAAATACAAAATTTTTCAAGTATGGTTCATTGACAGGCTAGCTAAGCAATTCATGTGGCTTATAGATGGCCAAGACCATACAGTAGTCGTTGTGCAGAGAAATACCTTTATTCATATATGAACTGTAAAATCTATACAGTATATTGTTTTGTGTGGCCACCGTGGCAAAGTTGTAACACCCTCCACATTTTTTGTCATGGCCCGCCATAGTCTGAGGTTAGAAAGGGTGTTCACTCTGGGTAAAGGTCAAACTTTCCACAACTAATGTCCTTCGTAAGAAGGCACCATCCTAGCCCTTAGTGGAAAAAGGAGTCCGTGACGTAAAAAAAAATATATATGTTTTTACATTCCAGAAAGCAGAATGACAGCTGGAGTGAAGTGGCTGCTCTCTCTACTCCTCTTGAAAATGTTTTGCAAGAATGTGCAAGATCAGCCAGACACATATCATCTTTACAGAAACAGCGTCAGAAAGATATATGGAAGATTATGGAAATCGCAGTAAGTGCAGTTGTATTTACACTAATAATATCCATTCTTGCCCCTCTCTCTTGTTTTTGTCTTAGAAAAACAATTCTTTGCATTTGTTGATAATAACATTTTCTTGGTATGCAGTGTGTATACTGGAAAAGTTCTTTTTGTTATTACAGATCAATCATAGTCGATCAGCTAGTCTTCCTGGGTCACCGCAAGTTGCCATACAACAAATTCCTAATGCTGCACATCTTCCTAAAAAGCCACCTTCACCTGCTACTCTCAATACTCTCTCACTTTTATTAGAGAAATCAGGAAAGGAATCGGATGCCATCATCACTGAAAATCGTTCATTACGGTGCCAGTAAGTAGATGTTACCTTTAACTTCCAAAACTGAGAAAATTTTTATCCCTGATGGTGGGGTAGAAAATATTCTGTACCCATACTCATGGGTTTCAATGACTAATAAGTATAGGGGAGCAGTGGGTGGGCTTTCTCTACCTCCCTGAACGGTTGAGAATGCTCAGGTATAATATCCTGCTACTCACTCCTATTCATTAGTTGATGCCACTTTGTGCTTCTACAGGGTATTGCATTGTTTAAAAAAATAATAATAGTTTGCAAGTGGGTGTAATCATTTGTCGTAACGACTTAGAAGAATCTATGCTGTATCTTTAGAATATTTTCATATAATTTTTTAATGTTCTTTTTCAAGAACGAAGGAAGTTTATTTAAAAATTTATTCATAAATTATAAAATACAATTTTTTTTTATAAAGGTTCCCTTCATATTGTATATAAATATATATATATATATATATATATATATATATATATATATATATATATATATATATATATATATATATATATATATTCTTAAATAATACAATTGTTTATTCGCAACCATTGAACAATTTTAGAAAAGTGGTATTTATCATTTTTTTCCCCCACAGAATGGTTGAAATGTTATCAAGTAATATTAATACCAGTTTAGTTGTTGCTGACGTTAGATCCCCACCGTCTTCATCATTTCTCAAAACTGATGGCATTTTATTCCCTCCTTCAAACAATGTGGACCAACAACGTACGCCGTCACCCACTCCTGGTTCACCTGTCAAAAAAGCAGCAGTTGAAACATCGTTATAGTGCATTATATAAGACAGTCATCAGAGTTAATCTATTGATGAATTGAAGTTTTATCAAATTTAGTAATTATATTTCCTCACAAGCCTACATATATGCAGCTGTGATTGTATTAAAAGATATTATTGGTATCAATCCATTATGCATTTACAAGAATGGTCTGAAAACTAAAGAGAATATAAATTTAATCTTCCCACCTACCTTCATAAAGTCCACTCATTTTTTACATTTATTAAAAGTAAAGTTTTATTGCCATCAAGTGCAATCTAATTTCATTTGAACACTCGCTAGAATGACATGTTTAATTTAATATCGGTAATACAATACCCAGAATTCGTTTACTGCATTTCATTGTAAAGTGTGTCAAGTTACTCAAAATCATGACAATATTGCTTAGTAATCTTTCTCACTTCGTATATATCCACCCTGATAAATTTGTCTTGTTTGCATATTTAAGTTTGGTATGCTATATTTTGTTTTAACACATTATTTTATATACACTGTCAGTAGTTTTCATTTGAAGGACAGAAGACTTATATTAATATCTGTTGTTGCATATTCCACTCATGCATACTTTACCTTCTAAGGTCTCTATTGAAAAGCAGGCGTAAGGGAAAGTGACGGCACCACAACCTGACTATATACCTTGCATATAGTTAAGGACCAAACCACCTTGCCAATGTAGTGGACCCAGTGATCTCCCAGCAGTGGCTGAATAGCCCAGCTTAACATTATGAACATGAAAAAGTGAAAACCAATTCAACATAAGGCCTCGATCGAACCTGGAGCCATTATATATAATCAACCCAGTTGCTACTACTGTGCCACTAAATCACTGGGTCATTTTAACCATTTATATTTGTGATGTCATGGTATAATCTTACAGTATTTTGAATGTGACTTCACATTTGACTAGAGAAATTTTTAAAAGTTTTAGGCTGGGTTTGCCTTTCAGTAAAATTAAGGCTCTGTCAGTATATTTTATTTTTAAACTTATAAGTGATATTAAGCTGTCTGGAATGGCTTTGATTCGTATAGCACATGATTATATATATATATATATATATATATATATATATATATATATATATATATATATATATATATATATATATATATATATATATATATATATATATATATATATATATATATATATATATATATATATATATATATATATATATATATCACTTTTAGTTTATATATTCACCAGAAAGATTCAGTATCTCTGCGAAGTTCCAGAGTTGCTGGAGGATGGACCCATCCTCCAGCAACTCTAGAACTTCGCAGAGATACTGCATCTTTAAGGTGAATATATTAGAATACATTCTTTTAATGTTTTGAAAGTCTATAATACTTCATTTCCTTTAGTACAGCAATAAGTATTTTCTCTCTCACTCTCGTATACAAACACACACACAAAATGAGTCATAATTAAAGTTCTCTATTTACTAATTGCTTGAATTTTTACATCTATATTTAGATAAAGAGCATAAATCCTAATATGTTTTATGAAATGAAATGGATGTACTGTATTTATATTTTTGTCGTTAGGGTCCTTCCTCATTGCATTCAGTCATTCCTTTGATAAAGGAATGTGTGTGTTGTGAAAAATCCGACGTTGTTGAAAAAAATGGCGGCTACGTAAAATAAATAGAAAAGGAATATTATATGGGCACGTAAATATAGAATTGTCATATATTTTTAATTGTGCTTTTGTATACGATACAGTTATCTGATTGGTCTTCCTTTCTCCATGTATATATTATTATTATTTTCTACCTAATCATGTATTGAAGTTGGCACCTCTTTACTAGTTCTCTGGAAATTAAACAAGGTGAAGAGGCTCTTATGAAATTTTAGTATTGCATGTATTTCAATCCTAATTTACTTTTTCATTATAATTCTTTTGTTCTTACTTTGAATATATGCAATCTAGTTCTGGAATGTAAGATTTCATGTTTACAGGAATTAAATCTTAATACTGTTTTCTTAAGTTTCAGGGCTACATTGATGATTATGCATGTACATGTCCCTAACGTTCTTTTGGACGTTTTATATTAACTACAGGTTTACTTATTTATCATCGTGCTCTTTGTAGACGGACTGTATTGTATCACATTTCACATTGTCATCCATGGTTTTAGGTAAATTATATGCTTGTTAACACAGCCTGTTCTGGATTGGGTAAATTTTGTGATATTTTCAGTAACGTATTCAGGATATAATGCTATGCAAGTAATCAAAAGTATACAATGTTTGAATAGTGATTTTTTTTTTCATGTCACTACTAGTTCCCATTTGAGTGTGGACAAAGATAAAGTGAAAGTAGGAAATTAAGGCTTGATGCCCTTCCTACTGCCCTACCTTAGGCTCGAGCGTGGTCTCGTACCTCCTGAGTCGAGGATTCTGCCACTGCAAAAGCAGTTGCCTGAATAGCCAGTTAACATGTGTCATTTCTATATTACTATCTTATATATCTTTAGAACAGACTTTCAGTAGTTTTATACACATGAGTGTATTCATGAATATGTACAGATGTCATAAGGGGCAGAGTTATTTAGTATAACACTGAAAATTGAATATCTTTGAATTCTTTTAAAGGATAGTTTCAAGGGGAAAATCATTGTATGCTTAATTACTGTGATGACAAGAACTTCCAATAATGACTTTAACCTAAAATGATACTTTTGTAGTTTTACAATAGTTAGAATTAATGCTGTTTATCCCTGTTATTCCTAAGCTGACAGCAAACTCATCAAGAAATTAGAATCCTTCCAATTTATGTATAGAAATGAGTTGGGCATGCTATATTTTCAGATATTTTCTATTAAAAATATCAAGATATAAATGCTAGAAAAATGACAAATGTATTAGCTGTCAGCAGTTAATGGTTTGCCTCTTAAGATCAGTGTTTGATTTGCAGACTAAATATGAGAGAAACTGCTTGAGATGCCCCAAAAAAGAAATTGTAATTTGGATTTTATTTATAGGTACATATTTTTATTAAAAGCTTCATTTATACTAACTTAAGTTTAAATATATTAATAAATTAGACTGGAGACTTCTGATGGATAAAGTAATATCTTAGTAATATTACGGTACTCAACAATGTCATGGGAACTGTCTA
>JAXCGZ010012766.1:0-7500 GCA_037179515.1 Halocaridina rubra
TGGGAACTGTTAATTGAAAGTTACTTCCGAGTCACTCACCGAATATATTTTAAATGAGCAAAATATTAGAATTGAAAAAATGTGAAAGTCTTAATTCAAGAAATCCTAACAGTAAATCTTTCAAAATTTTCTCTAAATATCAGTGATAGGCAAAAGCTTCTTTCTGCTGGTTTGGCCTAAAAATGTGGTCTGTAAAAAATTTTAAGCACCTAAATATAATAAATCATGAAGTTAAAAGGTTTGTTTCTATAACTGTCATTCGGTTAGAAACAATTTGCAGAATGTGTTTCTATAACTGTCATTCGGTTAGAAACAATTTGCAGAATGTTCAAAGCATTCTGAATATCCATGATATTGTGTTTCTACTGGAGGTTATGCTATGTAAAAGTGATTTATTTATCTTTTTTTGTATGATCTGGATAGCAATTTTATGAATGCGGCATTTGTTAGAGATAGAAAGTCTGAGGGAATTAAAGAGAGTAGCTGTATTTTGGAGGAAGCGTCTGTCATCATATGTAACGTCCTTATTAATTGATGATACGATCATTGGAATAATTTTACAGGATGATAATTAAAACATTTTAAGTTTTAAATGTATGCTCTCCATGTGACTCTCAGAGACATGATGCAGTAATTAATTATAGAGATACGTTAGCTAAAACTGAGGTTGTAGCTAGAGAGCAAAATGTTAATGGAATAATTATCGTAGGAGATTTTAATACAGACCCTGGTAAGGGTAGGTTTTAGAAAGCTATATTGATGATAATCAATTATTATCTCTTGTTGCATTTAACAAACAACTGCCTCTCCTGATACTTTTACCTACCTTTGGCCAAGGAAAGACCCTACTAGTTGATTAGATCACATTTTATGTTCAAAACAGACTGCAGTGTTGTTGTCGAATGTACATGTTGACTGTATAGTGTGGCTTTATTTGATTTTTTCCCCTAATTTTTTTATATAGTTTTTAATCCTTCCAATACACTCCACGCTGGTTGTAAACCAGACGGTAACTGCGATGGGTCTAAAATGTCTGAGATAAATTAAAATATATAAAAAACACAAGTTTTGATAACAAGATATGTAATATGAACATAATATATAGAGATGTCTTCTTGCATTCAACTGAGAATTATAATGATTGAAGTTGATTATATATTTAAATTTGTAAAATTGACTTTACTTGATTCAACTAAAGAAATTACAGTAAATAAGACTAAAAAAATTCCTGGTTGGAAGGATTACATAAAATCAGTTAATGCCTCTGATTATGAGAATTGTTCATGTTTGGCGTCTTCAAACCGATTGGTAATGCTGTTGCTCATGGGCAGGTATGAGAAATTCTCAAAGTGCATTAAAAAATATGCCCTTCAAAAATTGTGAAACAAAAGGAGGAAAACATTAGATATGAAAAGTTACTAACCAGTTCGAATGACAAATACTGTAAAGAGTTTTGGAAGGGAGTTAATAAAGCTAAAAACCCTAAGTAATAATGTTCAACAAAATATAGATAAGAAAAAATCAAACCCAAAGGTTATTTGCTGAAATACTCTCTTCAAACTACAAGAGCAGTTCTTCATATAAATAACAAAGGTGTAACTGATGCTGAATTCGCTTCTGTTGCTGTAAATAATTCATGTCATAATACTTTATCCATTAAAGATGTTTATATTCACGATATTTCTAAAGCAATAAATTCAATGAAACCAAGTTTGGGTTATGACAGTTTTCATTTTAATCATTTGAAATTTTGTTCTAATGTGTGTATTAAAACTTTAGCAAAATTATTTTCCTATTGTATTAAACGTACTTATTTTCCTCCCGATCTCCAAAGAGGTACAAAAAAACTAAAAAAATTACAGACCGGTAAAGACTTCTGTTCTTTTTTAAATTGTTTGAATATTGTATACGTTAAATGACTTTGTAGAGTTGAATGATAGACAGCATGGATTTCGACCGGGTTATTCGACAACTGTATGGTTAGTTTTGAAAGAAATATTTTAAAATATAAAAAAATCAAATTCTTACATATAGGCTTACTTTATTGATATATGAAAAACCTTTGACAGAATTGTGAATAATACTCTCCTCACCCTAGATAAAAAAATTCCTCACCCAGAACAACAAACTTTCCAACACAAATTCCATCCAAGAGCGATAAACTAAAAATAACTCATTATTCATTACACATGTCAAAGAGTGCACTGTTAGAAACACAGATTCACCTACACCTATATATCCAGAACCCCAAATCGATAACAAACAGAAAAAAAAAATATTCCATCTTATTTTCTTATGTGAGAGTTAATTAAGACATTTTTTAAACTGCAAAATCAGATGATGGCAAAAAATTTTAAGGTTTAGGTCTCATCATCTCTCTCGGAAGAATGAAATGGAGGATACGTAATAATGATGTCGTCCGGCAAAAGGAGGACGAATTTTATTATGATTGTTATTCTCTCTCTGTATTGATTCTATAATGAAAAGAAAAAAAAGCGTTTTTGTAAATACGATTTTAGATTGTAAATTGGGTATTATAATGTCTAATGTAATAGCTTATGCTGATGCTATTGCACTACTAGCCCCCATCAGCAACTAATCTTCAGGCAATAATCGGCAAAGCATATGACGAAACAAACAAATTGGAGTTGAAATTGAATATATCAAAGTCTAAAAGCAGGATTTTTATTCCTAAGTAGTAAACGTAAAACTGTTCAGAACAAAAATAATACAAATAAGCGAAGAACCACTAATAGCCCTTTCAGGTTGAAAAGTTACAATAAGTATCTTTTGGTTCAATAATCAATGAATACTCTAAACACAATGCAGATGATATTAATTGTTCAATGAAAGCTCTTTCTATAGTGAGTTTAATAGCATCTTCAGGAATTATAGTTCTGCGTGTATAGAGGTAAAGTTGTTTTTATTTAAACTTACTGCCTGCAGATTTTCGGGGCAGGATTGTGGTTTAACAACTGCAGATCATTAAGACAGTTTGCTGTAGGCTGCCACAAAGCTATCAAAAAGAGTTTGGGGAACATATCTTATCACGAGGGCAATCATTATACCTCTCAAGAATTCCAACTATTTTCATTTGAACAAAATATAAACAAATCAAATTGTTTCACTGGATTCAAGATCTTAAGACATTCTTATTACCATCTTTTGGACAAAATTACAGATTTTCAATATATATATATATATATATATATATATATATATATATATATATATATATATATATATATATATATATATATATATATATATAAATATATATATATATATATATATATATATATATATATATATATATATATATATATATATATATATATATATATATATATATATATATATATATATATATATATATATATATATATATATATATATATATATATATATATATACTTGACTTAGTAATTAT
This sequence comes from Halocaridina rubra, assembly GCA_037179515.1. NCBI lineage: Eukaryota > Metazoa > Arthropoda > Malacostraca > Decapoda > Atyidae > Halocaridina > Halocaridina rubra. Next base: position 3,431 of record JAXCGZ010012766.1, read on the forward strand.
ATATGTAGCACTTGACTTAGTAATTATAATTCCTAGGTTCGAGTCCCGGTCGGGGTAAAAAATTATTCATATATATATATATATATATATATATATATATATATATATATATATATATATATATATATATATATAGTTGTGTTGGGTGACTTGAATGCCAGAGTTGGGATGGAGAGATAGAAGGTGTTGTAGGAAAGTATGGGGTACCAAGTGGGAATGATAGTGGCGAGAGACTGTTAGATATGTGTGTGGAGCAAGAGTTGGTGATAGGTAATAGTTTATTTAAGAAGAACTTAATAAATAAGTATACATGGATGAGAGTGGCAAATGGAAGAGTGAAAGAAAGAGCACTGATGGATTATGTGTTGGTAGCAAAGAGCATAGATTGGTAGAGTGAAAGATGTACATGCATTCAGGGGTGTGGCTGCTGGGATGTCTGATCATTTTTTGGTTGAAGCAAAAGTGGTAGTAGCAAAAGAGTGGGGAAATAGTGTGGGGGGATGTAGAAGGGAAATAGTGAAGGTGGAAGAGTTGAAAAAGCCAGAGAAGAGACAGGAATATCAGGACAGGTTGAGAGTGGCATATGACAGGGTGAAAGAAAGAGAAGTTGGGGAGTTAGGGGAGGAATGGGGGTTGATGAAAGAATGTTTTGTGGGACAAGCAAGTGATGTGTGTGGAAAGAGGTTTGTTGGAGGTGGCATGAGGAGGGGCAGCGAATGGTGGAATGAAGGGGTGAAAATGAAGGTGGAAGAGAAAAAGAGGGCTTATGAGGAATGGCTGCAGTGTAAAAGTAGGGAGAAGTATGAGAGATATAAGGAGAAAAATGTGGAAACCAAGCGGAAGGTAGAGGAAGAGAAGAGGTTGGCAAATGTTAGGTGGGGACAGGATTTTAGTAGGTCATATGAGGAGAATAAAATGAAGTTTTGGAAAGAAGTGAAGAGAGTAAGGAAGGGTGGATCGAGGATGGAAGAGACAGAGAAAGATGTGAATGTACAGATGTTAAGAGGGAACGATGCAAGGAAAAGATGGGCAGAATATTTTGAGTGCTTGCTGAATGTTGATGAAGATAGAGAGGCAGCTATAGTGGCAGTGGGGGGGGGGGTTCAAGGGTCAGTAATGGGAGATGAAAATGAGAGAGAGATTACAAGAGAGGAGGTGAAAAGGGCATTGAATGAAGCAAAAACAGGTAAAGCACCTGGAATGGATGGTGTGAAAGCAGAGATGTTGAAAGAAGGGGGTGTGACTGCATTGGAATGGTTAGTGAGAGTGTTTAATATATGCTTTATGTTGTCATTGGTGCCAGTGGAATGGGTGATTGCCTGTATAGTGCCCCTATACAAAGGTAAGGGAGATGTGTATGAATGCAGTAATTTTAGGGGTATAAGTTTGTTGAGTGTGGTAGGAAAAGTGTATGGTAGGATACTGGTTAATAGGATTAGGGATAAGTAGAATATGTGATCGCGGAAGTGCAGAGTGGTTTTAGGAGAGGTAGAGGTTGTATAGATCAGATTTTTATAGTTAGGCAGTTATGTGAGAAATATTTAGCAAAGGGTAAGGATGTGTAGTTTGCATTTTTGGATCTGGAGAAAGCATATGATAGAGTTGATAGAGAGGCTATGTGGAATGTTTTGAGATTATATGGAATTAATGGTAAATTGTTGCATGCAGTGAAGAGTTTGTATGAGGGCAGTAGAGCTTGTGTTAGGGTAGGGAATGAAGTGAGTGAGTGGTTTCCAGTGAGTGTGAGACTGAGACAGGGATGTGTGATGTCACCATGGCTGTTCAATTTGTATATTGATGGAGTTGTAAGAGAGGTGAATGAGCGAGTGCATGGTCGAGGTTTGAGAATGGTAGATGGGGATGATAACGAGTGGGAGCTGAATCAGTTGCTGTTTGCAGATGATACTGTGGTGGTGGCAGATTCAGAGGAAAAGCTGTGTCAGTTAGTGTCAGAATTTGGAATGGTGTGTGAGAGAAGGCAGTTGCGAGTGAATGTGGGAAAGAGTAAGGTTATGAGGTGTACAAGAAATGAAGATGGTGCTGGATTGAATGTTATGTTGAATGGAAAGACACTTGAGGAAGTTAAGCAGTTTAAGTATTTAGGCTCGGTTATAGCTGCAAATGGTGGAGTGGAAGCAGATGTGTGTCACAGAGTGAATGAATGATGTAAAGTGTTGGGTGCATTGAAAGGAGTGATGAAGAATAGAGGGTTGGAAATGAATGTTAAGAAAGTTTTGTATGAGAAAGTGGTTGTGCCAACTGTGATGTATGGATCAGAGTTATGGGGTATGAAAGTAAGTGAGAGACGGAAACTAAATGTGTTTGAGATGAAATGCCTGAGGAGTATGATTGGTGTATCTCGATTGGATAAGGTTAGGAATGAAGTAGTGAGAGCAAGAACGGGTGTGAGGAGAGAAATTGCAGGCAGAGTAGATATGAATGTTCTGAGATGGTTTGGCCATGTGGAAAGGATGGATGATGAAAGGCTGCTGAAAAAGGTGATGAATGCGAGAGTTGATAGGAGAAATGCTAGAGGGAGGCCTAGGTTTGGATGGATGGATGGAGTAAGGAGAGCCCTGAATGATAGAAGGATGGATGTGAGGGAAGCAACCGAGCGTGCTAGGAATAGGAATGAGTGGCGAGCGATTGTGACGCAGCTCTGATGGGCATCTGCTGTTACCACGGGGCTGCATCTTACGGAGGTAGCCCTGTGGAAGGGGCAATAGGAGGAGTTGGCAGTTGTGAAGCAACACAGGTTGTGGAAGAGCCGGGAGGATGGGCTGTGGCACTCCAGCAGTGCCATCTGAACGGTCGCTAGCTCCCTCGTTATTGCCCATAGAGCAAAGTAATCCCCTTATTGTTTTCCTTTCTTGATGTTGGCTACCCTTCAATTAAAGAGGGAAACAGCCAAGGTAGATAAATAAAATAGAGAGAGAGAGAGAGAGAGAGAGAGAGAGAGAGAGAGAGAGAGAGAGAGAGAGAGAGAGAGAGAGAGAGAGAGAGAGAGAGAGAGAGAGAGGTGAATATTATTGTGCTAATTCTAAGATTAAGATTGAAACTTTAAGAGAGAAAAGTTTTGCTATATCCTATTCTCAATTTGATTGCGCCTTGTCTGCTATTCATCGGTGATGAACAAAAATAAAAAGCATCGTTGCAATGTATTCAGCTCAGAAAAAAGGAAAAGTAACAAGTTTTCTGAATCACAGCAACCCAGAATTGAAACTACTGTTACGCATTTATTTTTTAGCCAAAGAAGTGTTCATACTGGATATGTAATTTTGAAAATCGCTCCTTTTTCCGAAATGTATCACTTATGATCTCTCTCGATGACGAGATGAACTATTGCATATAGTGCACACACTATATGCAGTCAGATTAATAATAGCAAAACAGATCCAGGAACGTCGTGTAAAAAGTCACAAATCCTAATCTAAGGGAAACTACCATAAACAAATTAGTATATATATATATATATATATATATATATATATATATATATATATATATATATATATATATATATATATATATATATATATATATATATATATATATACAGAATAATTAGTTATTATATCTTTCTGCTCTCTCTCACTTTGTGGTTATAAAGCTTAATTAACTTCTTAATCGCATACCTGGATTTTGTTTACATCATTCGCATTATTTTTTTTTTCCTATTTTTTCTTTATTTAATTTCCTAAGTACTTTGCTCAATTTCTTCCTTAACGAACCCTTGTCAGCTTTTTTATTCTGACTCATGTCTTATTTCTTTTAACTGATCCACTCGAGATATCTCAAAGTCTTCCCTTTAGGGCTGTCTTTGTATTTAGTGTTGTGTGTGTGTGATTGATGTCTATTTAAAGCGTTTTATATATTCTGTCGCATTTCTTATTGACAACCATTGCATAAAGACCGTCTCTTCGATCTTGCGAGTAGGCTGAAAGGCCTTCTTTGCTTTTCACGTCTAACTTTAGTACTGAGCAAGTAAATGGAATGTATTTACTCAAATCTGATGGTCATACATGTCATAAATTAGCTCAAGTATCATACAGTCATTAAAGTTTGTTTGG
>JAXCGZ010012766.1:12500-16024 GCA_037179515.1 Halocaridina rubra
ATTTTTAAGGACAAGTACGATAAGTATCACTAAGTACAAAATGAAACCGACCAGGAGACGGGAATTTACGAGTTTGGGACTCTTTCCCGTAAGCCCAATTAGGTAATTACAGGGTTAAAAGTTTAGATAATCCACACGCCAAATAGATAATCTACACGCCAAATAGTAATATATATATATATATATATATATATATATATATATTATATATATATATATATATATATATATATATATATATATATATATATATATATATATAACTATTCAACGTTGATGGTGAGTTACCATAACCACCAAAAACTTTTGATCGAAATGATCAGTACATGATAATAATCTTTTTTTTTTTTTACCATCGATTCTTCACACTTTTATTACTATTTAATAAAAATAGAGACAGAATTGATAAATATCTGCATGTGTTGGATTTTAGTCATTAACAACAATCAATGACTAGCGAAGGAAGCATTAATAAAAAAAACTGAAAAAGAAAACTCATACAAATTTGGTTAAGAGTCGCCTATTTAAAAATCAAATATACTATGAAAATTGCATGGGTTGAACATAAAAACATCCATATTAATTATTTATTTTTTATTAATACACTTTAATATCATTGCAATCTTCTAAAAGCCGGGATAGAACATCTATAATCGTATCAATGTATTTCTTAAGACATGTTTTTAACATATTCTATTATGAATTATTATTACTATTATTGTTGTTGTTAACATTACAACTGTTCTTCTTCTTATTATTATTATTACAATTATTATTATTATTATTATTATTATTATTATTATTATTATTATTATTATTATTATTATTATTATTATTATTATTATTATTATTATTATTATCATCATTATTATTATATCTTACTATGCTATGATGATAAATATGTGCATGTGTTTGCACATAATAATACGGAGTACTGGTGCTTATCTTAACTAATTATTTCAGTGTTATAGCATTTGTAATTCTTATGAATGAGACTGTCATGATGCCCTTTTAAGTAATTATGGGGGTGTCGGCACCTACATGTCCCTAAGTAATACCTTATTAAGATAAACAAAAAATCAACAACATCAAATAATAAATAGGGAAATTTTACCTTTATTTTGCAATGCTACTTGAAAACATGTTTCCAAATCTTTGCTTTGATCATCAACGACCTTACCGTCATAGGGTAACTAAGGCAACGTCACGGAGGGGGTTCAGATAAATTCAAGGTATTCCTACCGAAATGCCCATCTAAGGCTTGACGCCATCTTGGCTATTTTCAAACCCTACACGTAAGCCTTCCTTGTAAATAAAGAAGGACATTATTTTTAGGGTCTAATTAAAGGAGTCTTACTCATCATTAGTAAAAAAAAAAATAGCATCGTCTTAGTCATAAACATGCCGGAAATAGCAACTTTGAAGGATCTAACGCAATTAGCAATGCATATTAAGGTTCTACTGGCACAGCTCTCATTCATATATTATCCTTGTTAGAAACATATTTAGAACACACACACACACATACACACATATATCTATCTATCTATCTATCTATCTATCTATCTATCTATATATATATATATATATATATATATATATATATATATATATATATATATATATATATATATATATATATATGAATGTGTGTCTATATGTGTGTGGGCATATATATATATATATATATATATATATATATATATATATATATATATATATATATATATATATATATATATATATATATATGAATGTGTGTCTATATGTGTGTGGGCATGCATATATATATATATATATATATATATATATATATATATATATATATATATATATATATATATATATATATATATATATATATATATATATATATATAGTTGAGCATCAGAGAGGAATTTTTTAGTTATGAAGACAGCTTGTTTCAGATATCAACTTTGAAGGATTGCATCGAGAGATTCCACTCCCATAGAGTTTAGATATGAAGACAGCTTGTTTCAGATATCATATATATATATATATATATATATATATATATATATATATATATATATATATATATATATATATATAATAAGTACAATACCATATGTGAAAACAATCATTTTTACCCCCACCGGGACTTGAACCTAAGACACATAATTACTGTGCTAAGGCGCTACCAACTACACCACAGACTGTCTTCTTTGTTTCCCTAATAGGGAAACAAACCCTACAGCTATATCTGCTACACTAGGAATAAACGCATTCTATCTAAATGCCATTTTGTTCATATTACAGTTTCCCCTAACCTCACTCGTGGCTTCGTTTTCTAATTTAAAGCAAATCTCAGTCTCATTTGGGACCAACAATAATCAAATAAGCACATTACCATATGTAAAAACATGAACAGAGTGGCATTCAGAAAGAATTGGTTCACTCCTTGTATAGCAGATATAGCTGTAAGGTTTGTTTCCATTTTATGACATTTTGTGGTGTGGTTGGTAGCACCATGGCACAGTATTTATATGACCTAGGTTCAAGTCCCTGTCGGGGTAAAAATTATTCATGTTTTCACATATAGTAATGTGCTTATTTAATTATATATATGTGATTACCTAATTGTGATTGCCTAATTGTGTTTACGGGAAAGAGCCCAAAGCTCGTATCTTCCCGTAGCCTGATCGGTTCCATTTTATACTTAGTGATACTTATCATACCTGTCCTTAAAACTATGGATTGAGATAGCATTAACTACCTGCTCGCTTAGCCAATTCCAATTATCAACTACTCTTACACTGAAAAAGTATTTCCTTACATCCTGCAAAGAAGTTTTCTTACGAAGCTTCAAACTATGACCTCTAGTTCTAGAGCCAGCCTTATCAAAATATCGATCCCTATCCACTTTATCATAACCATAAAGGAATTTAAAGACTGTCACCATATCCCCCCTCAATCTTCTAGCTTCGAGTGATGGTAAGTCTAATTCCCTCAGCCTCTCATCATAACTGAGATTGCGTATTTCTGGCACCAGTTTCGTGGCATGTCTTTGAACTTTTTCAAGCTTAGCTATGTGCTTTTTCAAGTGTGGATTCCAAAAGGGGGCTGCATATTCGAGGTTTGGCCTCACATAGGTTACATAAATATTTCTGAACCTTTCCTTGTCCATGTGCCTGAAGGCTACCCTTACATTTGATAAGAATGCATATGCTGCCCTTACTATGCCATTTATATGTATTTCTGGAGACAAATCTGCCAGTTTGTTTACTCCTAGATCTCTCTCATTTTCTGTCTCTTGAAGTTGTACTCCAGCCACCGAGTAGTCAAGCTTGGGCCTTCTTGCACTTGTACCCATTCTCATTACCTTACATTTTGAAGAATTGAATTTCATTAGCCACTTTTCTGACCACTCATGCAGACTATTCAGATCTTCCTGAAGTTCTCTACCATTGTTCTCGGTTTTACTTTCTTCACAATCTTTGCATCATCTGCAAACATATTCATGAATGAATTTACAGACTCTGGTAGGTAATTTACATATACAA
>JAXCGZ010012767.1:0-10000 GCA_037179515.1 Halocaridina rubra
ATACACGTGACTCTAGCTGAGAGTATGCTTACAAGCCACCCACTTGTGTTAAATTCGTTACCTCCAGAGTGTTTTGTCATATTGTGTGAGCTAATATGATGTTATTGTAAGCAAAACGTATATAACAGATTCCTGGTATTTTTGGAATAATAATTAGTTCCAGATTCTCATATTCCAGAAAGTGATTATAAGTTCTTAGAATCATGGGAATAATATAATTATCGTTAAAGTGGATTGTAATAATGGCTTCTGTATCCCTCTGGCGTTGACTTTGTCCATTCAACAGCCCACTGAATAAACCATGTGAGGTGTGGAGGCAAATAAGCCTTACTTGCAGTTCTTGTTTAGAATGTACGCACATGCACGCATACACATGCACTCATATATATGTATATATATATATATATATATATATATATATATATATATATATAATATATATATATATATATATATATATATATATATATATATATATATATATATATATATATATATATATATATATATATATATATATATATATATATATATATATATATATATATTATATATATATATATATATATATATATATATATATATATATATATATATATATATATATATATATATATATATATATATATATATATATATATATATATATATATATATATATATATATATATATATATATATATATATATATATATATATATATATATATATAATTGCAAGTTTTTTTTGTTAAGATTAATAAAAAAATAGTGAATGTAACCTTATCTACGTATTTATTAGTTTAAAGTAAACTTATTATTGTATTTTATAATTTGTCTTGAGATTATCTCTATATAGTTAGGTGAAGTGAGTCCTAAAGTGCCTCCCTTTTACTGTGCATTAGGCTTAATTGTACCATTAATCTCCGTTGTCAACAGCAATTTAATATTGCTATGCGTTTATACTGTATATGAATTTAACTCACTTATCTCCGATCACCAGTACGGCTTCCGCCAGGCAAGATCCACTGGTGACCTCCTGTCCTATTTTACTCATGCATGGTCATCTTCTCTGAGGAACTATGGGGAATTCTTAGTCGTCGCCCTTGATATCTCTAAGGCCATTGACAGAGTCTGGCACAAGGCTCTGTTGGCCAAACTCCCTGCCTATGGCTTTACCCTATCTTTCTGTTCTCTGATTTCCAGTTTTCTCTTTGACCGTTTCATATCTGTCGTCATTGACGGTGCAACATCTAGCCCAGTGATTTTCAACCTTTACACCTAGGAGGAATCTTTGTAATAATTTTTCACATTCCAAGGAACCCCTAAATATATATATATATATATATATATATATATATATATATATATATATATATATATATATATATATATATATATATATATATATATATATATTATCTTTTAAGAAAAGTTCTTGAGCACTTTTATTCATATGAAATCTACAATTACATCACATGTGAGTTCATAAAAATAAGTCAATAATGTTATGACTTACTGTCATTTTGTAATAACACAATTATTTTGCGGTTTCTCGCGGAACCCCTGGTGATGGTAGGCGGAACCCGGTTGGGGTCACTAAATTATCCCATTCCCTGACACCAGTGGTGTTCCACAGGGCTCTGTTCTTTCACCTACTCTGTTCCTTCTCTTCATCAATGATCTTCATTCCCCATCTTCCTCTCTTCTTCGTGCCTTTGCTGATGATTCTACCCTTCACTTTTCCTGTGCCTTTTCTTCACAACCTTCATCTAATACTCGTAATCAGTCTCGTATCACGCTTTCTTCTACTCTCAACTTCCGTTTGTAGAGGGTATTTAAGTGGGGCACCATAAATTTAGTTAAATTTAATGTCTCCAAGACACATGTTCTGGCTATCTCTGTATCTTCTCCTCTTCATAGCCCTATTGTCTTCGGAACTAACGAAATTTAGCCTCTTAATTCTATCAGCATATTAATAATCCATTTAGCCTCTTAAATGTCTTGGAAGAATCACAAAATCCAAATTTCTAAATCTGCATCCAAAAAATTTGGGGTTCTGTTTCGTTTTCGTCATTACTTTTCCTCTTTACAGTTAGAATCTCTAAAGGTATTATCCGTCACTGCTTAGAATACTGCTTGCACATCTGGAGTGATTCGTCTTTTGCTTATCTCCTTGATAGGGTCGAATCTAAGGCATACTCATTAATGATCCTTCTCTTACTTCTATTCTGGAGTCTCTCCCTTTTCGCCGTAAAGTATCATCCCTTTCTCTTTTCTATCGCTACTACTTCCATCGCTTCTCTGATGAGTTGGCAAGTTGCATCCCTCTCCCACTGCCGAGGCCGCGTATCATTTGCCAAGTGGCCTCACTCACAGGTACTGTGTGTGAGATTTGTAGCTCGAGGATTGGTCGGTGCAGCGACTGCTACTTCCCATCTACCTCCAGACTCTGGAACTCTCTTCCTCCTTCTGTCTTTCCTAATTCTTATAACCTATCTTCCTTCGAAAAGCAGATATATCGTCATATCAGTGCCTAATCCTGCCATATCTCTAGGTCCTCAGTACTTCCTCTATTCTTTCAGTCTGTTCTTTTCCTCTTTGTATCATTACCTCTTCTCTGCCTTGTCTTTAACCTTTTTCTTTTCCTTCGTCTTGATGTTTTCGCATGCCCGGGCCTTTATTGATGAGGGCAGTTTTGTTTTTTTTGTTTGTCTCGGTGTGTCACTCCCCCCAAAAATGTATGTATGTATGTATGTATGTATGTATGTATGTATGTATGTATGTATGTATGTATGTATGTATGTATGTATGTATGTATGTATGTATGTATGTATGTATGTATGTATGTATGTATGTATGTATGTATGTATGTATGTATGTATGTATGTATGTATCTATGTATGTATGTATGTATGTATATAGGTATGTATGTGGGTATGAATGTATGTATGTGTTTGTATATATGTATGTAACTCGTAACCCCCTGTCTCCTGGTCAGTTCTAATTTTGTACTTAGTAATACTTATCATACTTGTCCTGACAAGTATGGATTGAGTTAGCATTAACTACCTCCTTGCTTATCGAATTCCAATCATCAACTACTCTTCCACTAAATAAGTACTTCCTCACATCATGCAAAAATTTTTTTTTACGAAACTTCAAACTATGACCCCTAGTTCTAGCGCCAGCCATATTAAAAGATCGATCTTTATCCACTCAGTCATAACCATGCAGGAATTTAAAAACCGTCAACATATCCCCCTAATTATTCTAGTTTCGAGTGATGGTAAGTCTAATTCCCTCAGCCTCTCATCATAACTGAGATTACGTATTTCTGGCACCAATTTTGTGGCATGTCTTTGAACTTATTCCAGCTTAACTATAAGCTTTTTTAAGCGTGGATTCCAAGACTGCTGCATATTCGAGTTTTGGCCTCACATAGGTTACATAAATATTTCTGAACATTTCCTTGTCCATGTGCCTGAAGGCTACCTTTACATTTGATAAGAATGCATATGCTGCCCTTACTAATCCATTTATATGCATTTCTGGAGTAAAATCTGCCAATATGTTTACTCCTAGATCTCTCTCATTTTCTGTCTCTTGAAGTTCTGCCCCTGCTATTGAGTATTCAAGTTGGGCCTTCTTGCACTTGTGCCCATTCTCATTACCTTACATTTAGAAGTATTGAATTTCATTAGCCACTTTTCTGACCACTCATGCAGACTATTTAGGTCTTCCTGAAGTTCTCTACCAATATTCTCATCTCTTAATTTCTTCACAATCTTTGCATCATGTGCAAACATATTCATGAATGAATTTACATATACAAGGAACAAAAGTGGCCATTAAACTGAACCCTGTGAAACTCGACTACTAACCCATCTCCATTCAGACACCGAGTTTCTTACTCTAACCCTCTGTTCCCTTCCTTCTAAATAAGTTTTTATCCATTTCAAGACATTATCAAATATTCTCGCCATTGCTTTCAGCTTATTAATAAGTCTTCTAATAAGTTTGTTACTGTTGATCTACCTTCTCTGAAGCCATGTTGTCTCACTGACAAAAAGTTAAAGGATTCCAAGTGAATACAGATGTGTTTTCTTAGTAGCTTCTCCATAACTTTGCAAACTATGCTGGTCAAGGAAACAGGTCTATAGTTGAGAGCTGTATCCCTCCTTCCCCTATTGAAAATACGTACCACGTTCGCTTGTTTACAGCATCTGGAACTCTCCCCTGATTCCAGCGACTTTTCAGATATGATATATAGTGCCGCTGATATTGATTTTGCGCATTTCTTAAGTACATAAGTGAATATATCATCAGGACCTGTAGCTTTATGGGTATCTATATCCCATCATCGCTTTGCATACCTCTGTGGCTGAAAAGATGATGTTCTCTAATACCGCCCATAAACTCTTATCTCTGCAATCTGAGGGGGTGGGGTATTTTCTGCTGTAAATAATGACTGAAACTCCTTGTTCAGTTCTTTGCAGATCTCTTCATTCATCTTAGTAATGCTTCCATCCGCTCTCGTTATCTTTAAAACCTGTTCTTTTACCTTCAGTTTTCCTCTGATAAAAATGTGGAAAAGTTTTTGATTTTCTTTAGCCTTCCTGGTGATATCCCTTTCATAGTCCCTCTCTGCCTCTCTTCTTTTAATGTAATAAGTTCTTGCTCTTTTATATGTCTGCCAGGCAATGCTTTTTCTCCTATACCTTTTCCAGCATTTGTCTCTCCACTTCTTAGCTCTCTTACACTCATTATTGAACCATTTCTCTCTGGCACAAATTACTGCTATTTTGGTGGAATGTATGCAGCAATCTACTATCTTCCCATATTCCTCACAAAAGATGTCGTACATTTATTGTACAGATTTGTTGTAAAATAAGGTCCTCCTGTCAATAACTTCAAAAAGCTAATTAATTTTGATGTAATCTCCATTCGGAGAGTTCCTCCTCATGTCCTCAGTGCCTCTACTTTCAGGCAGAACATATTCGATGATGTACTCCATCAACAACACAGTGTGTGGAAGCAAAATACAGTGCAGATAAGAAAAATAATAATACTTGACGCAATAGAGGCAGGGAAAAACGATGCAAAATGAGGCAGAGAATGAATGAAACAAAAGAAACAATGGTAATGGATTCGGTTTTACGTCACGAACTCCCTTTTCTACTAAGGGTTAGGACGGTTGCCTTCTTACGAAGGACTTGTTTTGGCAGATGTAATCGTTATCCTGAGTGTATGCCCTTACTAACCTGAGTCCGTGACGGGGCGCGAACCCTCGACCTGCCGCCTCAGAGCCGCAGACGCTACCATTTTGCCACGGAGACTACAAAAGAAACAATGGTAATAATTTTATAAAATAATTTCTCTTATCAGCAAAATTTAAATAATTTCAATGTTGTTTTTTAAGCTCAAGTAAAAAAAAATAATAGTCATTTTTCATTCGAAATAAAAAATACAGAAAAAAGGAATCAGAAAAAAATGATAGCAATTTTGTAAAAAAAATATTTCGGCTTTTGGCAGGAAAAGATATCTCCCAAAATTGTATATATATGGACACAAGTTAAAAAGATAGCGAAAAATTATAGATATTTTTTAATTGAAATGATTGAAGCAGAGAAGGAGGAAAAAAGCAAAAATAACAGTAGTTTTTTTTTCAGTATTCCAGTAAATCTCTGAAAAATGCTTAAGTAATAGGCGTTTTTGACTCGAAATAACAGATATTAAGAAAACAATAAAATAAAATAAAATAAAAACTGATGTTATAAAATTGTTCAATTTCTCTCAGGAAAATAGATTTACTGTTTTTTTTTTTTTTACACGCCAAGTATAATAGTAAGACATAGCAGTGATTATATTTTTAATTGCGAGATAATAAAGGTATGTAATGAAATGAATAAAAATAATGGTAATAATTTATAAAAATATTTCTCCTTTTCACAGGAAAGAAATCACATCATTATTGTTTTTTCCTTGGAGGAAGAAAATAAAAAAAACAATGTAAAAAAAAATTTAAAAAACATACTAATATTTACATTTTGACTCGAAATGATATCATTTTATGAAATGTTTCAGCTTTTATTAGGAAAACAAAATCAATACATAGTGTTTTTAACCGTAAGTAATACAATAATGTCTAAAAGTAACAATAGTCACATTTTGACTAGCAGTAACAGATATAAAAGAAAGGGATAAATAAAAGAAGTAATACTAATTGATTAAAAAAATAAGTAGCTTCTGTCAGAAAAGCAAAATCACTTCTCTGTTATTTTACGGCCTCCAATTAAAAAAAAAAAATAATAGTAAAAAAAAATCTTCACATTTTGACTCGAAGATGGTATATGAAAGATTCAACAAAAAATAATTTTATAAAATGATTCAGCTTTTTTTTTCCAGAAACACGAAATCACTTCGCCATTGTTTGTGGATTCGAAGAAAAATCTTGCAAACAGTAGCAAAAATTTAGGTGCCCAAAAAATTTCCTCCGTATACTTGGATATTTAAGTCACGATCTCAAAGATTGGCGCTTGCGTGATGGTTTTCAAGTCACAAAGGTTCGTCGGGGATTTCGTGATTTTTCACTTTAAAATGTGTATTGGTGTTCTGTAAATTAAATTGAATTAAATAAATTCCATTACTTCCACAAAATGTACTGTTGGAATTCTTAGAACACACACACACACGCACACACGCACGCACGCACGCACGCACGCACGCACGCACGCACACACAAGGAAATGTTCAGAAATATTTATGTAACCTATGTGAGGCCAAAACTCGAATATGCAGCCCCCTTTTGGAATCCGCACTTGAAAAAGCACATAGCTAAGCTTGAAAAAGTTCAAAGACATGCCACGAAACTGGTGCCAGAAATACGCAATCTCGGTTATGATGAGAGGCTGAGGGAATTAGACTTGCCATCACTCGAAGCTAGAAGAGTAAGGGGGGATATGGTGACAGTCTTTAAATTCCTTCATGGTTATGATAGAGTGGATAGGGATCGATATTTCGATATGGCTGGCTCTAGAACTAGAGGTCATAGTTTGAAGCTTCGTAAGAAAACTTCTTTGCAGGATGTAAGGAAATACTTTTTCAGTGTAAGAGTAGTTGATAATTGGAACTCGCTAAGCGAGGAGGTAGTTAATGCTATCTCAATCCATAGTTTTAAGGACAGGTATGATAAGTATCACTAAGTCTAAAATGGAACCGATGAGGAGACGGGAAGATACGAGCTTTGGGCTCTTTCCCGTAAACACAATTAGGTAATCACAATTAGGTAATCACACACACACACACACACACACACACACACACACACACACACACACACACACACACACACACACACACACTAGAGGTCATAGTTTGAAGCTTCGTAAGAAAAGTTCTTTGCAGGATGTAAGGAAATACTTTTTCAGTGTAAGAGTAGTTGGTAATTGGAATTGGCTAAGCGAGGAGGTAGTTAATGCTATCTCAATCCATAGTTTTAAGGACAGGTATGATAAGTATCACTAAGTCTAAAATGGAACCGATCAGGAGACGGGAAGATACGAGCTTTGGGCTCTTTCCCGTAAGCACAATTAGGTAATCACAATTAGGTAATCACACACACACAAAAGATACATTATGTATAGATATGATAACACCCTAGAATAATTCTTACAGTATAAGAGCATACATGCACAATTCACGGATATTTTCAGTTGTATAAATGTTCTCTCGTTTTTTTTTTCTGTGCTGTTTCTGCTTCATTTATGTCCTCTGGCAGACTGTTCCATAATTTGGGACCCCTGGCAGACAGGGTTTTTTCTGTTATTTCTTTTAGTTCTTGGAATCACGAGATATTGCAATTGCCGAGTATCTCTTTCCACAAAACTGCTGACGGTATTAATCTGCAAGACCCAATTTGGCATGATACATTTTATTAATTTGTACATAAACATCATCGAATTTGATTTGGTCTTCTACTTTAAGCCATTTTTATTTCCCTAATAAATGGCTGTGCACGGTCAGAATTTTTGCCGTGACCATCAGCCAATTTATCGGCAAAATTTTGAAGCTTTTGGACCTTGCTGAAAAGACTTTTGTTACAGATGTTCCAAATAACGGCGTAATGGCTGTTTTGTAATTGGTTTGTACCTTAGGTGATCGTTAGTGATTTTAGATTCAAGTCACAAGCTGACACGTTGGGTCTGGCTATCATATATATATATATATATATATATATATATATATATATATATATATATATATATATATATATATATATATATATATATATATATATATATATGTATATATTCTATCTACCTTGGCTGTTTCCCCCTTGAATTGGGGGATAGCCGACATAAAAAAAAGAAAACAATGAGGGGATTACTTTGCTCTATTATGGGCAATGACGAGGGAGCTAGCGACCGTTCAGATGGCACTGATGGAGTGCCACAGCCCATCCTCCCGGCTCTTCCACAACCTGTGTCGCTTCACAACTGCCAACTCCCCTACTGCTCCTACCACAGGGCTACCTCTGTAAGATGCGCCCCATGGTAACAGCAGATGCCCATCAGACCTGCGTCACAATCGCTCGCCACTCATTCCTATTCCTAGCACGCTCACTTGCTTCCCTCACATCCATCCTCCTATCATTCAGGGCTCTCCTTACTCCATCCATCCACCCAAACCTAGGCCTCCCTCTAGCATTTTTCCTATCATTATCATCCACCCTTTCCACATGGCCAAACTATCTCAGAACATTCATATCTACTCTGCCTGCAATTTCTCTCCTCACACCCGTTCTTGCTCTCACCACTTCATTCCTAACCCTATCCAACCGAGATACACCAATCATACTCTTCAAGCATTTCATCTCAAACACATTTAGTGTCCGTCTTTCACTTACTTTCATACCCCATAATTCTGATCCATACATCACAGTTGACACAACCACTTTCTCATACAAAACTTTCTTAACATTCATATCCAACCCTCTACTCTTCATCACTCCTTTCAACGCACCCAACACTTGACATCCTTCATTCACTCTGTAACACACATCTGCTTCCACTCCACCATTTGCAGCTATAACCGAGCCTAAATACTTAAACTGATCAACTTCCTCAAGTGTCTCTCTTGCGAGACATATATATATATATATATATATATATATATATATATATATATATATATATATATATATATATATATATATAAATACTCATTGAAAGTAAATGCCAGTAATTGCATCGTAAGTATCGCGCATTTTACGTGTTCATCGGTGATATTAGGAATCGTTTAAAAAAAATGGTAGTGGAATTTTGAGATTACTATAAAATATTGCTTAAAGATCTTTTTTTTGAGATTGTTAGCTACCAATCATGATGGTGGATGTTGAGATTGTTATTGAGAATGTGTGATTGTTTCCATTCAGTATATGTTGATGGATGATCTACTCCTAATCTACCTCACCCTTCTCTACCTGCACGTCCTCTTCCTCCTCCTCCTCTAGCTTCTCCCACATGCATGCTTTCATCCTTTTCCTCTGCCTCATTCGTTTACACCTCCTCCTTCACGTCCTCTTCCTCGTCCCCTGCTTTTCTACTTTCTTCTCTTAGTCGTCTTCGTCCTCCTACTCCTCCTCCTTCTCCACCTGCTCGTCCTCTCCTCCTCCTCTACCTCCTCCTTTTGTACATCCTCTTCTTCCTTTTCTACCTCATCTACCTTCTACGCCTCCTCTACCCCTCCTCTTCCACTTCCTCTCCTCTTGTACTCCTGCGCCTGCATCTCCTCTTCCTTTTTACTTGCATTCTACTTCCTCCTTCTCCTCTATATCTTTTCTCTTCTTCCTACTTTTGCTTCTGACTCTTTACCTCCTCTGGATGCTCATCCTTCTTTACCTCCCGTTGTTCCTTCTCCCACCCCCGCCACCCGGCTCCTCCTCCCGACCCCTCCCTCCTGTTGCTCCTCCTTCACATTCTCCTGTCCTCCTTCTCTATCTTCGTTTCCTCCACCCTTTT
>JAXCGZ010012767.1:15000-16000 GCA_037179515.1 Halocaridina rubra
CTGGCTTGCCCCTCAGTGGCTAGGTTTGGGGAGTACTGTGACTAGTCAGATGTGAAGGGATAATATGAGATGTTACGATTATATTCTGTGTAGATGTGGGCATGGAAAAGTATCCGTAACTGAAGGAAGAGTTAACATTGGACTGTCCAGAATAGTTCTCTTTTAAGTCTAAAAGTCCTTCAGCCTCAGTATCGGAACGGGCGGCTTATGCCATGTGCCAACCTACAACATGGTGTTACATACATACATACATACATGCAGACAGCCATGCATGTACGGGTAACACTAAAATAATTGACTTTTCTGAAGTAATAGACATACATGCTTACATGGGTATAGTGAATTGCTAACTGTGTACACACTCTCTCTCTCTCTCTCTCTCTCTCTCTCTCTCTCTCTCTCTCTCTCTCTCTCTCTCTCTCTCTCTCTCTCTCTCTCTCTCTCTCTCTCTCTCTCTCTCTCTCTCTCTCTCTCTCTCTCGACATACATTATTCATGTTATGAATAAGAAATAACATCTTCCCGTCGTTTCATACTTCCATTTTTGATAAAATATTGACTCCATACATGACGCTTCCTGCTACCCTTGGGAAGGAGAAGAAAAAGAAAGAAGAAAAAGAAGAAGAAGAATAAGGAAGAGGAAGAGGAGGAACCCTCGTAAGATTGAAGAAATAGAGGATGATGAGGCTTTATTATTACTATTATTATTATTATTATTATTTTTATTATTTTTATATTATTATTATTATTATTTTTATTATTTTTATTATTATTATTATTATTATTATTATTATTATTATTATTATTATTATTATTATTATTAATATTTATTATTATTATTATTATTATTATTATTTTTATTATTATTATTATTATTATTATATTATTATTATTATTATTATTATTATTATTATTATTATTTAAAATATCTCAGATTAAAAAATTATATCTCACTTTTTCCTATACCTCACCATAATCTGCCAATATTTTGTTTTTCAGTG
>JAXCGZ010012768.1:0-7500 GCA_037179515.1 Halocaridina rubra
TAATAATATTAATAATAATAATGATAATAATAATAATAATAATATTAATAATAATAATAATAATAATAATAATAATAATAATAATAATAATAATAATAATAATAATAATAATAATAATAACAATAATAATAATAATAATAATAATAATAATAATAATAATAATAATAATAATAATAATAATAATAATAATAATAATAATAATAATAAATAATAATAATAATAATAATAAAAATAATAATAACAATAATAATAATAATAATAATAATAATAATAATAATAATAATATTAATATCAATAATAATAATGATGATAATAATAATTATAAAAACAATAATAATAATAATAATAATAATAATAATAATAATAATAATAATAATAATAATAATAATAACAATAATAATAATAATAATAATAATAATAATAATAATAATAGTAATAATAATAATAACAATAATCATAATAGTAATAATAATGATAATAGTAATAATAATAATAATAATAATAATAATAATAATAATAATAATAATAATAATAATAATAATAATAATAATAATAATAATAATAATAATAATGTTAATAATGATAATAATAATAATAATAAAAATAATAATAATAACTATAATAATAAAATAATAATAATAATTATAATAATAATAATAAGAGTAATAATAATAATAATAATAATAATAATAATAATAATAATAATAATAATAATAATAATAATAATAATAATAATATTAATAATTATAATAATAATAATTATAATAATAATATTAATAATAATAATAATAATAATAATAATAATAATAATAATAATAATAATAATAATAATAATAATAATAATAATAATAATAATAATAATAATAATAATAATAATAATAATAATAATAATAATAATAATAATAATAATAATAATAATAATAATAATAATAATAATAATAATAATAATAATAATAATAATAATAATAATAATAATAATAATAATAATAATAATAATAATAATAATAATAATAATAATAATAATAATAATAATAATAATAATAATAATAATAATAATAATAATAATAATAATAATAATAATGATAATAATAATAATAATAATAATAATAATAATAATAATAATAATAATAATAACAATAATAATAATAATAATAATAATAATAATAATAATAATAATAATAATAATAATAATAATAATAATAATAATAATAATAATAATAATAATAATAATAATGAAAATAATAATAATAATAATAATAATAATAATAATAATAATAATAATAATAATAATAATAATAATAATAATAATAATAATAATACTAATAATAATAAAAATAATAATAATAATAATAATAATATTGATAATAATAATAATAATAATAATAATAATAATAATAATAATAATAATAATAATAATAATAATAATAATAATAATAATAATAATAATAATAATAATAATAATAATAATAATAATAATAATAATAATAATAATAATAATAATAATAATAATAATAATAATAATAATAATAATAATAATAATAATAATAATAATAATAATAATAATAATAATAATAATAATAATAATAATAATAATAATAATAACAATAATAATAATAATAATAATAATAATAATAATAATAATAATAATAATAATAATAATAATAATAATAATAATAATAATAATAATTATAATAATAATAATAATAATAATAATAATAATAATAATAATAATAATAATAATAATAATAATAATAATAATAATAATAATAATAATAATAATAATAATAATAATAATAATAATAATAATAATAATAATAATAATAATAATAATAATAATAATAATAATAATAATAATAATAATAATAATAATAATAATAATAATAATAATAATAATAATAATAATAATAATAATAATAATAATAATAATAATAATGATAATAATAATAATAATAATAATAATAATAATAATAATAATAATAATAATAATAATAATAATAATAATAATAATAATAATAATAATAATAATAATAATAATAATAATAATAATAATAATAATAATAATAATAATAATAATAATAATATAATAATAATAATAATGATAATAATAATAATAATAATAATATAATAATAATAATAATAATAATAATAATAATAATAATAATAATAATAATAATAATAATAATAATAATAATAATAATATAATAATAATAATAATAATAATAATAATAATAATAATAATAATAATAATAATAATAATAATAATAATAATAATAATAATAATAATAATAATAATAATAATAATAATAATAATAATAATAATAATAATAATAATAATAATAATAATAATAATAATAATAATAATAATAATAATAATGATAATGATAATAATAAAAATGATAATAATAATAATAATAATAATAATAATAATAATAATAATAATAATAATAATAATAATAATAATAATAATAATAATAATAATAACAATAATTATAATAATAATATTAATAATAATGATAATAATAATCATAATAACAATCATAATAATAATAATAATAATAATAGTTATAATAGCAATACCAGTAGCAACAGTAGTGGTAGTAGTAGTATAGTAGTAGTACTACTGCTTGTAGTAGTAGAAGAAGCTGTGGTAGTAGAGGTAAGAACGGTATGATGAATTATGAAAAGCTCTACATTCATAGCATTTTATGTGTTTCCATCTCTTGGTGTCTTTTTCATCTATCTCTAAAAGTGTACAAAGAATAAATAGTTATGAAAAACTTAATGAATACAAATTCCTAGAGAGTGGCAAACTTCCCTCGCAATTAGTACTGACTGTGATGTAGACAGATTACTTGTATTATCGACCGATAAAGGACTTGATGACTTAGTAAATGTTTATAAGCATTGGGAAGGTGATGGAACTTTCAAGTGTTGCCCAACTATATTTTACCAGTTGTGAACACTTCATATGAAAGTGGGTTTATTCAGTAATTCGCTATTGTTTGCACTTCTTCTAAACAGGAAACTGAAATCTTACATCCATCTTTTTCCTGAGCTAAATGATATACGTCTTAGATTGAACCATCAAAGCACTATGATGAAATTTGATAAAGCTCATATTCATAGAATTTCATCTGTTTTCTAGTTCTTTCATCACATGTTTTTTTTTTTTCATATATCTCAAAATGGGTGCAAAATGTATGTGACTGTCGCTTTAATTAAGCAAATATGCCTTCACGATAATGAATTTAAATTTAAAATTAGATTTTTTGCAGCGCAGATTATTATCGGAAATAAGATGGAGTTTTTACGAGAAATAGCTCATAACCCTCTTCATAATCGAAGGCTTTTAGTATTATTGTAGTTTTAGTTTTTTTAACTATTTTAATTTATTGCGAAACTTTTGTTCATATTTTAGACTTATATGAATAAATTTGTTTTGTATTAATACACAAGTTTATCGGTTGTAATATTTGTTTCGCTTTTGATGTGTTGTTTATATTGAAATTAATGCATTATATAATATTTATTTATTTCTTTTTTTTATGATTGTGACACCAGGACGGGCCAAAAAAGAAAGAGAATATAAAACAGCCCTCATCGGGTCTGGGCTTTTGACACTAAGCTATTTTCCCTAGGCTATATTAGATTAGGTTAGGTTAGATTTGTGCTAATTAACCAATAAATATTTAGAAAATGTGTCATTCACAGGGCCGAAGAAGCAACGCCAAAACGACGTCGCCAAACACTTCCCTACCCAAATTACCAGGACTGAAATTACCGACCGATAGATAGATAGATAGATGGATAGATGGATAGATAGATAGATAGACGCACTCACACACTTAATGATTGCAATCCGTCTGTTAAGAAAATTTATTTAGTTAAAGCAGACGTCATTTTTAATAAGATCCATTCAGTCTTCCCTTTCAATTTGGTTTCACTCATTGTTAACACATCCATCTCTTTATTCTCAAAAATATGCACCCAATCTCTCTTTCTTGTTCTGGGGGTTCTGGTTAGAACTTTCCGACCAGAATCTCCCTGTATGTCTTGAGTCTTAGCTAGAGAAAAATATGAAGGAGGAACCTTCCTAGTCCCCTCGCTCTGCTCCATATAGTAGACTATTAGGACGCATAGGGGAATGTGAAGGTGATATGATCGTCCCTGACCTAGGAGAAAAATGAAAATGAAGAGCAAACTTTAGATTTGTTTATGAGTAAAAGGCGTTTCTATATTCCAGTAAGCTCAACAATAAGTGACTTTTCTGTTTACTAGTAAACAGACTTGTAATACACTCATTTTTTTTTCTATTAACCAAGCTCATGAATACTTTTCTATTTACTAATAAAATGCCTTTCTATTTACCGGTAAATTAAAATATAAAAAGAACATTCCTTGTTTCAGGAATTAAACTGGAAAAAGATATCTCTAAATACCAGTAAAATGCCTTTTAACTTATTATTTAACAAAAGTCTAAAATACCTTGCAGTTTACTGGCAAACCAACATCAAAAATCGCTTTCTATTTTATAGTAAAACACCTTACACTTTTCTAATACATGAAGAGTAAAAAGTACTTTTCTATTTGCTAGTAAATTAATACGTAATATGCCTTGCGGCTTACGAGTAAAAGGCCTCTCTAAAGTGCCTTACTATTTATGAATAAAAAGCCTTTCTATTTACTAGAAAAGAAAAATCTACAAGACCTATCTCTTCGCCGGTAAACAATTCATAAAAGCTTTCCGCTTTCTAGTAAACATAAACCAAAAACAACTATCTGTTTGCTAGTAAGAGAGCTCATAAAACTTATTTTTTTTTTTACAAATATTTTATGTGTAAATATGTAAAGCGGGATGAGCAAAAGAGTTCCATATTTCCAAAGTGCTTTTACAATAGAGGTGACTTTAGCAGCAAATTTAAATAGAAATGTGCACGCATGCATGTACAAGAATGTGCGTGTATCTACGTGCATATTTTTTCATGAGTATGCTTTCGACATTTACAAGCTTATTTAATTTGGATAATTAATTTTGAAACAACGTTGAAGTACATTTGTGTAAGAGTATGTGCGTGTGGGTATGTATGTGTGTGGGCATTCGTGTGACCATTGCAATTTTGATTGAGTTGTGAAATAAATTTTTCAGTTATATTTGAAATGGAATATATGACTAGACTTGTGTGTGTGTACGTGTGTGTGTGTGTGTGTGTGTGTGTGTGTGTGTGTGTGTGTGTGTGTGTGTGTGTGTGTGTGTATGTTTGTGTGTGTGCATGTGTGTTACTATTGCAATTTTGATTGAGCTGTGAAATAATTTTTTCAATAATTTATGAAATGGAATATATGAGAAGACTTATGTGTGAATACCTAATTGATTACCTAATTGTGTTTACGGGAAAGAGCCCAAAGCTCGTATCTTCCCGTCTCCTGATCGGTTCCATTTTTAGACTTAGTGATACTTATGTGTATGTGTGTGTGTGTGTGTGCATGTGTGTGTGTGTGTGTGTGTGTGTGTGTGTGTGTGTGTGTGTGTGTGTGTGTGTGTGTGTGTGTGTGTGTGTGTCTGTGTGTGTGTGCGTGTGTGTGTGCACCCTTGCACTTTAACGTCGATGTATATTTTCCACAGCTAAAAAGTCATACATGTGTGTTTGTATTTGTATATGCGAACTGTGTACCTGTGTATTACAGGTAGAAGCTTATTTTTTTTCTCTCAGAACTCCCAAAACATACCATTTTTTTCCATGTCTAAGCCTTGAGAGCCTGTGAAAATACTATTCCACTGTAGGCCCAATATATCTAATAGTGCGCTCACTGTTCCTAATGAGTTGAAAGGAGATATTACAATAAGATTGAAGTGGGTGATTTTGGTGAAGAGAGGAATTGTGAACCTCTTTTAGTAGTTGAACTTGGGTCAAGCTGGGTGGGATCTCAAGCTTTTCTGGTGCACGAGTACTGACTTAGGTTACTGAGCAAACATTTCTCTCTCTGACAAATAAGAGGTGCAAAAGTATGAGGGGTTGCGGTAGATCAGTGGTAGAAAGCGCAAACTGAAAGGTAACTAGTCTGGCATTCATAATTTCAATAACTCCAATGGGTGTTAGGAAGTGTGTCTAGCTTTAATACCCCAGCTCCACCCTGTCTGTGTCCACCCACATTCAAATGGAGCCCGATTGTCCCACATTAACCGACAAAAATGGTTTACTTAGATCCGCTTAGGGGTTGGACTTGATGGGAGCTAGATGGTATTTTCGCTGAGAACAGAGAGGGGTTGGATATTTGGCATTTTTTTTATTTAGAATGCCTATGTACAGTTGATGTATGGAGAAACAATTAAAGGGATGGAAACTAAGTAAAACGTAAAATATAAAAACAATTGGGTCAAAAAGAAAAAAGAAAAAGGAAAACCAATAAGAGAAACACGATATAAATTAACATAAATGTGAGTGAAATGAACCAGAAAATGAGCTGAAACTTAAAAAAAAAAAAAAAAAAAAAAAAAAAAAATATATATATATATATATATATATATATATATATATATATATATATATATATATATATATATATATATACATATATATATATATATATATATATATATATATATATATATATATATATATATATATATATATATATATATATATATATATATATATATATATATATATATATATATATATATATAAATATATATATATATATATATATATATATATATATATATATATATATATATATATATATATATATATATATATATATATATATATATATATATATATATATATATATATATATATATATATATATATATATATATATATATATATATATATATATATATATATATATATATATATATATATATATATATATATATATATATATATATATATATATATATATATATATATATATATATATATATATATATATATATATATATATATATATATATATATATATATATATATATATATATATATATATATAATAGAAAATATGTTAGGGTTCTGAATATAAAAATAATAATGCAAAAAATACAAGAGAAATGTAGAAAACAGATGTTCAAGAATGATAGGAGAAAATATAATAACAGCTGATATTCCATAACAATCATTGTGCAAAAACATTTTTGGGAATTATGTTAATTGCACTCTGCAAAAAGGAAAACTTTTTTAGTGCAAGTGCCAGACACATGCAAAATCTGTTGCTATTCAATATCCATACCATGATATTAAGTCATATAGAATTGTAATTCAATTCAGCTGTCGATACTCTCTTAAATCATCATTATATATAGATACATACATACATATATATATATATATATATATATATATATATATATATATATATATATATATATATATATATATATATATATATATATATATATATATATATATATATATATATATATATATATATATATATATATATATATATATATATATATATATATATATATATATATATATATATATATATATATATATA
>JAXCGZ010012768.1:12500-15964 GCA_037179515.1 Halocaridina rubra
ATTAAGAAGCAATTAAGTAAAGTAGTTACTCATCTTCAAGTTGGAGATAGCTAGGTACGTAGCTTCTTGCCTGAACGCTGCGTTGTGGAGTATTTGCTTATGTGTGTTATACTCAGAGAGGGATTTAAGACTGTAAAATGTTCGTCTAGTCACTCTGTTGTTATTATTTCAGAGAAGATAACCTGATCTCATAAGAAAGTGAGCGCTTAACAGATTACAATTTCTAAGATTTTCAGAGGGCATTTTATGCAGTGCCAATTGGCGGGCTAACTAAAAATCTGCAAGAAATGGCTTAGTATTTTATAAAAATGGTTCAGTTCACTTTGAAATAGGGAGTGGTTGAAACAAAGCTGGCTCATATTAATTGACTTGTCACTGAGGGATTATACAAATAGGGCAGATTTCCAAACTGCTCTCACTGCCCCATTTACTACATTTATGACATGCATCGAAACACAAAGGCAGTAGTCTTATCCAAAACTTCAGGAAAAACCAAAAATAAATACAGAGTATGAGAGAAACAAAAAATTTAACCGTATTTGGCAAAGGATTCCAGGCAAAGGATACCCAGTTCCCCAAATGGATAAAACCTATCCACTACGCAGAATCTTGAATTAAAAGATTAAGTGATAGCATAATAGCACAAGTGATCTTTGTGATTTACTGTCAGTGGCATGAAGTGTTTCACAAACAATTTTCATCAATTTTTTGGTATGAAATTGGGCCATCCAAACGTGGTGGAGTAATTATTTTTGCTTGGCAACCGATACCATTTACATATTACGCTGTGCTGTAAACTGTATTGTAACGGGATCTTGACTGAGATTCCATAGAAAGATGGGTTGAACAATTAAACTTTTTAGCAACTCAAAAATTCTGAATTTTATGATATTGACTGGATGCATGTGTGTATGTGTGTGTGTGTGTTGTGTGTGTGTGTGTGTATGAGAGAGAGAGAGAGAGAGAGAGAGAGAGAGAGAGAGAGAGAGAGAGAGAGAGAGAGAGAGAGAGAGAGAGAGAGAGAGAGAGAGAGAGAGAGAGAGAGAGAGAGAGAGAGAGTATCTAAGTTTAAAAGACCTGAATCTCTAACCAGGAGTCTAGAATTAGGACTATGATACTCAAATATCTTAAGTAGAATTATTGTCTAAGTGCAAATTGAAATTTGGTAAATACATTCTGTAGATTAAATATCTTTTACGTGACTATTTTTTTTTTATTTTCTGTGTGTGGCACCTCGACAGGCGAGAAAATTGCTCTCATCAGACTCACGCACTAAGAAAACTTTGAGACGAAAAAATAATAGTTTTAAGGAAGAGGCATAAATAGGAGAATGATTCACAAGAGAAAGAGTCAAAGTAATGAAAACCTATAGGTATGGGAGGATTAGGCTCTAAGATGAGAATAGATTCGCTTTTAAAAGTAAGGAATAAAGGCGGAAATGCCTTCCAGAGTCTGAAGGTGGATGGAAAGAAGCAGTTGCTGCACCGGTCAATCCGTGAACTGCAAAACTCCACATAGTGAGTAGCAGATAAAGGAAGAGCATCAATTCCTCCCACATCAGTTTGAAAAGAATGAAGTAACTCACTCTGATGCACATTGAAGTCTCCAAAATAGACAGCTTAAGCATGTGGGTAAGAAGATAGCATGAACTCATGGCAATAACATAGATATTCATAGAAGAAAACAAAGTCAATAGAGTTAGGAGAGCAGTAGCAGAAGCAAAACCATTTGGTACTCTGTTAGCTTCATAATTTCTGCGTAGTCAAAATATTCCTATGCACATATTACACAAGAATATGCACTCGCATATAACTACACGGTACCATATCACTCGAAAAAAACTTTTTTTTCAAAAAAGATTTCTAAGCTAGTGTACACCTAGTAATATTTCGTAAATAAAAGCATACATGCATATACAAAAGGTAACACATATTAATTACTCATACATAAAGATGCAACAATTTAACATCATAATAATAATAATTATAATAATAATAATAATAAAAATAATAAAAACAATAATAATGATAATAATAATAATAATGATAATAATAATAATAATAATAATAATAATAATAATAATAATAATAATAATAATAATAATGATAATAATAATAATAATGATAATAATAATAATAATAATAATAATAATAATAATAATAATAATAATAATAATAATAATAATAATAATAATAATAATAATAATAATAATAATAATAAAATAATAATAATAATAATAATAATAATAATAATAATAATAATAATAATAATAATAATAATAATAATAAAAATTATAATATTGATAATAATTTAAATAATTATAATAATAATAATAATACAAATAATAATAACAATATTTAATGATAATAATGATAATAGTAATAATAATAATAATAATAATAATAATAATAATAATAATAATAATAATAATAATAATAATAATAATAATAATAACAATAATAATAATACTAATTAAAATAATAATAATAATAATAATGATAATAATAATAATAATAATAATAATAATAATAATAATAATAATAATAATAATAATAATAATAATAATAATAATAATAATAATAATAATAATAATAATAATAATAATAATAATAATAATAATAATAATAATAATAATAATAATAATAATAATAATAATAATAATAATAATAATAATAATAATAATAATAATAATAATAATAATAATAATAATAATAATAATAATAATAATAATAATAATAATAATAATAATAATAATAATAATAATAATAATAATAATAATAACAATAATAATAATAATAATACATAATAATAATAATAATAATAATAATAATAATAATAATAATAATAATAATAATAATAATAATAATAATTGTAATAATGAATAATAATAATAATAATAATAATAATAATAATAATAATAATAATAATAATAATAATAATAATAATAATAATAATAATAATAATAAAAATAATAATAATAATAATTAAAATATTGATAATAATAATAATAATAATAATAATAATAATAATAATAATAATAATAATAATAATATAATAATAATTATAATATTGATAATAAAAATAATAATATTAATAATAATAATAATAATAATAATAATAATAATAATAATAATAATAATAATAATAATAATAAAAATAATAATAATAATAATAATAATAATTATAATATTTATAATAATAATAATAATAATAATAATAATAATAATAATAATAATAATAATAATAATAATAATAATAATAATAATAATAATAATAATAATAATAATAATAAAATAATAATTATAATAATAATAATAAAAATATTAATAATAATAATAATTATTATTATTATAATAATAATAATAATAATAATAATAATAATAATAATAATAATAATAATAATATTAATAATAATAATAATAATAATAATAATAGTAATAATAATAATAACAATAGTAAAAAAA